>JAPYZM010000049.1:0-64942 GCA_030522845.1 Psyttalia concolor | reverse complement strand
GTGCTTACCACCCTCGCCTTCGGCTCGGGCGGTAATTCTGCACGTGAGCAAGCCTCCTTTATTTTACCTCCCTAGGTGAGAAATATACTATTTTCTTTATTATATACTAAGAGAAGACCAGCAGAGTTCTCAAATAAATTTTACTTGTGCCAATAAATTGTCTTTCTTAAACAAGCAAAAAAATTGAGTTAAAAGTGTTTGTCCAAAAATGGAGTTTACTTTTCATAAACAATTCAGTCTTTATGCAAAGAAGAAATGTAATTATAAACACTGCCTCTTCGTTTCTGTCCCAACTACGCGCTCTCAACTATCAACTATCTACTTTCGGGGATAGTTGAGATTTCAATTTTTTTTCATGCGGATTGCTATTAACATCTAGCGGCCATATGTACTCTCGACTATCACCGAAAGTAGATAGTTGATATTTGGGAGTACGTCCCTTCCTCCTCTTCCCCGCCAGATGTCAATAAAAATCCAAATTTAAAAACAGTCAAACTCTAAACTATCACCGAAAGTTGATAGTTGAAATACCCATAAAATTGGACATTACACGAACTCTCCCACAACTATTTAGTTTCTCTCTAATCGGGGAAATATTCAGCTGTTACTAACTCTCAACAAACTCTCTCCTGGGTCCATTGGGGGTGAGATTACGCATAATCTCTGCGAACCTAATGCTACGTCTAAAGTAGTGAACTATGAGCAAAATATACTTAACGTCTACATAAAATCTGTCTACTTTATGGGTATTTCATATATTGCAAATAATGTGTACAAATTATCGTAAATTTTGAAAAATATTTAGTGTTTCTTCATTCTGGTGACTCCGCTCTATATTTGAAAAATAATATTTTTTTAGTTGCACTCCATAATCGAATTATCAAAATATCATTCTGTGGTTCATTAACTCCAGATTAGTAATGAGTCATGAAATAATTAATTAAAAATATCAAACAAGTTTAAATTCCTTTCAAGATTGACGAAAAAAGAATGAGAGAGAGGATGGCCAAAAATGAACGATCAAGAATGCATTTTCTAATTAATTTTTTTTTATTATTGCAAATAATCCAGAGATATTGTTAGGAACGAGAATTTAAAAGACAATACTCTTTCGTCAATTGTAACAATGATTAAACGGATGTGTCGACTTCAATAATCAGGGGGGGAAACTCGGTAGCAGATTCGGTGGTGGCCACTTCGGTCACATTTTGCGTCTCGTCCTTGTTGCCGATTATGTCAATCACTTTCTTCGTGAATGAAATGGGTGAAGTGAGTAAGGTTTTCTTAGTCTCCAGCGATTGGCGAGCATGGTGAACAAGGGCTTTGAGAGCATCCAGAGCGGAATCAAAGTGATCACCGATTGTTTCCTGCTGCTCAGTAAGAATTTGATGGCCAGCATCCCCGAATTTGTGGATAATATATCTATTATCCTGCAGATGACGAGTAAATTCCTGAAAAATTCAATAATTAATCAAGACAATCAGTAGAATAAATTAGGAACAACGACTTGAGGTCTTAGTCCTCTCAGTTTCAAGTAAATAAAATTAATAATAAATTAGGTAGAAGCAATTAGAACCAACGATTTCGGCGCTTATTCCTCTTATGTTCAAGTATTCTATAAAATACAGTCATGTACTATTGTCTTAACACCTTTAGTTAATACATTTCAGTTTATGTACAGACAATTTCCTATTATTGCAGAGAGCGCGTTAACTATTTTTTTTCAGTTTCTCAATCGGAGATAAAAAAATTAATTCATACGGATATTCATTAAAATTCATAAGAACTCAGAAACAAAGTTGACGCAAAAAACATTGACTTAGCGTGGCACGTTTTGATCAGTGTAGAATTACTTTTCCAATAATTTTTTTCTGCTTGGGGGACATTTGATGTCCACAAATAGCAATACAATTACCAATTAAAATGATCTCAGAATTACCTCCTGCAGTGATCTGAAAGTTTATTTAGGAATGAAAAATGGTTTTAAAAATACTTACGTCGAATTTTGGTGCAGCCTGAACAAGAACACAGGCAAGGAGTGTAATGCACAATATTTTATAAACCATCTTGGTCTGTTACTTGAAATCTTCTATTCGATGAAGAACTGTTGACTGATGATGAGTGGAACAATCGTATTGCCTATTTATATCAAAATTTGACGAATTCTATGTGTTTTAGACTACATCTAAATAAATATTGCGCAAACATGTTAAACAGTTCTATTTGTTTTAGCGTAGTTCAAGTAGGTCACTTTAATCAGGTCAAGTTGATTATGTGACGTGATTTGTACCTACTTCATTTTATTTGATTAATTGTGACGAAATCACATTGTGGTTCTACGATAAGCTGAAATTCGATTTAGACCCCAATCGTCAAGGTGCACATTTAATGGTGTCTCCTTGAACCAAATACCCGGAGTTGACCTGAATGATGTGGTTGTTTCAATTGACAACCTTCTATGAGCCACGGAGAAAAAGTTAGGGAAAATAATTTAAAAAATCGATTAATCGCTAAACGAAATTGATTTCTAAATCTTTTTCATCGTATATTAGGGGGGGAATACAAATGTGGAAATAATTTTTGTAGTTTTAAAATATTTTCATAGTCACTAAAATAGTTTCTGTAATGGAGGCGCTAATTTGTTTCTAAATGCATTGATTTTTTGTACATCAACGGAAGATGTATATGCAAAAACGATTTCATGCGGGCAAGTCATTTGCCCAATTATGTCTTGGATGAAAAAAATTCAGCCAAAAGTTTTGAAATTTTTAATGGAAAATCTTCGAGTTTAACCATCGAAAAAGGCATGGGAGTTATTAATAAAAAGAAATTGATGTCTGAAGGACTTTGTCATTAAGCTGTTTTTTAGTGTAATTTTGAGATGGATATTTGGCCGTTGTAGGCGTCTTGTAGGTCAGAAACAACAGGGTTTTGGGGATTCTTCTTCACACGTATTTTAAGTTGATCGATATTTAATATGATAGAAGCCATTTCCTAGGAATTAAACGCCATTAAATTCGCAAAGTTTTTAAGCTTTCGAAAGATCTTCCAAACTCTAGAGCCAACTTGAAATAATTAATTCATATTCTTTGAGCTGGATCGGCTACAGGGGCCTAGATAATGGATTATCCAGAGGTAGTCCAGAACGAAGTTCAAATTTCTTGAACAATTCAAAAATCGTTACCGACCGAGCCTGCTACCAGTGCCAGCGGCGCGAACATATACTCATCTCCAGAACACAGTCACCGACAGCTTCCCAACCTTAGCTGATGCCATTCTTACTGGCTTCAACAATGTGTCATACGTGTGGCATTCTCTTTGTAATTATTCACCAATTAATCTACATATCAGACTAAATAAATACAGTTTGTTACAAATCTAGTGAACACATCTCCACATCAGAATTTATCGTGACGTTGTCTCTTCGTTGAGGATCAATTGTTCTGGGGAGTCGCCCAAATCTCCAGATGCTCCAGAACTGAGTCTCTACTTTGGCCTATTCTCTTCGATATGTAGTACCGTGAAACTGTCATTGGCAGCCCCTTCCCAGTCAACTTGTTGATAGTAAACAAACGAGGACTTTAATCGCAATCATTAAATGCTTTTTCTCCTTGCTCATGATCAAAAATTTTTCATGATGGTATTCCCTCAATATTCTGAAGATATATATTCTCCCGAATGATCTATTAATCAAATGAAGTTATAATCGAGATGTAACTGCGACATATCCGTCCTACCACCATGTTCAACGAACATGTAGAGTGCCAATAAAAAATCATTGATGATAAATTTGAAATTCATACATACGATGTCGAAAAGTACACACCTCAACAGTGGGCTTTATTTCTGCCTTAGAATAATTTTCCATCTTCTACTCTTCCAAGGTAGGTCAAATTCATAAATAATATAGAATGGTGAATAAGCCAGAATGTAGCTGAACAAATATTTGACTAAAAATTTATTAAAAATTTTCTTTCGAGATCCGCTGGTTCGAGGTGTGCGAAAGTCATTGTAAAAAATTGACAGAGTGAAATGAAATTGAACAAAATGGAATTTTGGTATAACAGTCAAGTTTTTACGATCGAAATTTCGATTTTGCTTTTGTCCGGAGTTATTTATTTACAGTTTCGTCCGGAATTATGGTTATAGAAAATTCAAATAAATTGAGTAAATCTCGTCTTTTCATTGCCTAATATTCAGAAATTCAACAGAATTTTTATCAAAACTTAAAATACACTGCGCCCAACTCTCCTGGATATTACTAATCATCTGCCTCCGGAATTTTCTTTCCCTCTGACAGTATAATTTTTCAGTAGGCACTCTGCAATGAGAAAACCCGAAAAGTGTAATTATTTCAAATAAAAATTTTCAGGCAGTAATGAATTAGTGCCAGAGGCGAGTCAAGAGGGTTCTCTGCACGTATTCAAGACTTACAGCGATGTAGCAATATTCCACTACACTGTTCCTAAAGAGGTGCCTCGTGCCACCTGGCAATTTGCTGCTTTCATGGACGGTAGTAACTGCGTACCTAGAGAGGTCAACATTTACTTGCAATGGGGTAGTTATCCCATCATCACCGTTGACAATTCATCATTCCCAGTGGCCATGAATGCAGAGAGAAAAGACACAATTGTCATAAAAACGCTGACAACCTACGAGGCTGAAACAACCGTAGTTGTGCCGATAAATAGCCCAGAACCTGGCGAGTGGTACGTCGGGGCCTACATGACTTATTGGGACGAGAAAGTACAACAGCAGGGCTTTGGACACAAATGTCGCTACAGCATTGGATCAGTGGCTATATGGCAACAGCTCAATGGTATTCAAAATGTGCCCCTCATACAGAAGTACTCAATCAGAACAACACAGCCCTCGACCCATTATAAAATGTTCATTCCCTCTGGCACATGGAGCTTTACTGTTAGTATCTGGGGCTGCAAATCCTTGTTAAAATTGAGTAACTCTACTTCTGATGGCTGCATTAAGGATATGGCACTACGGGGACGGGCTCTTCCTGTTCTGGATCATATGAGAACTCCAATAAAACTTGCGGTCAATGAAACTTACACTTTTGAGGAAGTTACACCGTTCGAAGAGAGTTATTATTATTTACTGGTGGTTTCTAACAGTGTAGTTGAGTTTAATATCAAAGTCTCCATTTCGGGTGAGTTTTAATGGTTTTTGTACATTAACTAATAATAATAATTCAATTTAATTTATACTAACTCAATAATAACAATATTTTTTTTTTAAATATACATATAAAGACAAATTCGAAAGAGATAACTCACAAAAATTGTCGATAATATAAGAGTTTTTTTTTCTTGTTATTTTTTAAAAAGATTTTAATTGATTGACATGTTTGACAGAAAATGTTCTCGGATGTATTGATTTTTGAATTTGCATTTCAGAATGTCCAGTACAAATCACTGAAAGTACCTTAACCCGTCAGTGGGTGTCAAGGCTCAACGCGAGCATTCAATTGCATTCGCCTGGATTTCATAAAGATTTAATTGCATTGGAAGGATCTAGAAATAAACAAAGCGTTCCATGTGCTCGGCGATTTCAATTAATACGAGTGAAACAACTCCCAACATTTTCGGGTGTTTTCTTACTCCAAGGAAGAGAGTGGCTGACCCCATGGATTATGCTGACAGACACTAGCCCAGTCATTACCCAATTCGATATTCTTCCACTAATTGATATCGGTGGCTCGTTGGGGATTAGCATTCACTTGGAGATCGACAAAGCGTTCATGAAACAAACAGTCATCGTTCTTATTTGCGTCCGGCGGGGACGAGCACCTTGGAGGAGGAAAGGAGAAATATTTTGTGATGATGATAAAATGACAATGAAACTTGAAACGGATGGGAAACACGATGGGAATCTGTTGATACCGTATCCACAACCTGGCACGTGGTACATTGGTCTACAAGCCAACTGTTATACCGATGGGTGAGTTCTATTTTTTAATTCCAGTTTTTTCCAATTTTGCCTGTTTTCCAATACTCAAAATATCCCTTGATTTCTCGACATTTAATATTGAAGATTAATATTTGATACTACTACATAATAATCTATAATGGAAAAGTGTTTACAGTCTACCCAGAGCGAAAAAAGCACTTCTCTAAAAGAGCAATTTAACCTTTTCCTCACAGAAATTATTCTAAATTTACGTAGAAAATTCCTAAAACATCTGAAGTTAATGTTTAATAATTGCGCAATCAGTCAATATAGATTTTTGATAATTGAAAAACTGTGCTAAAGGACTGATTAAAAATTACCCGAAATATTAAATACCCAAATATTGAATTTATTTTGTGGCGATTAGTCATGCAGTCAATCAATCCCCAAATTACTAATTTCCCAGGAAACCAACAAAATGTGAAGTAGGTGAAATCTTAGTATCTCTCGACATAAGGACTCATCAGTGTGTTTTCCCCGGTTCCCACCCATGTGGACATCATGGAGTCTGCCAAGAGATTCAACGCAATTTCATCCACTTCACATCGTGCAACTGCTTCGGCGGTTATAAAGGCTGGGGCTGCACAGACTCAACAAATGCGTACCAACAGCCATCCCTAGTGTTGTCTTCTCTCACGCTCATCTTCAGTAATTTGTGTTTTATACCAGCTATTTACATAGCAATCAAGCGCGGGCTTCACACTGAAGCTCTAGTTTATCTGGCCACAATGCTATTCTCATCGCTCTATCATGCCTGTGATCAGAAATTCATGACTTACTGCATTGCCAAGTACCAAGTTCTCCAATTCAGTGATTTTTTTACTAGTATACTCGCATTTTGGGTGACATTAATTGCAATGGCACAGTTACCAGTTCACTTAATATCTGTTTGCCATATGCTTGGCGTACTTATTATTTCATTTGGCGTGGAAGCTGATCGGACAAGTTTGATGAGTATTTTGGTACCTCTCACTATTGGTGCATTGATACCAATTTGCGTTAATTCATATCGATGTTATAAGTCCAGAGTGTGGAGGCGGCCTAAGGCAGTTGGTAAGTTGTCTGTTGGACTGCTGTTGGCCGGTATTGGTCTGATTTTGTTCGCCGCAGTTGAGACTGAAGCAAATTACGGGTACGTTCATAGTCTGTGGCATATGATTATTGCATTCTCGTTGGTGTTTTTGTTACCAGTTCGCGATGTTAAAACCAGTGACGGTAGCAGGGAAACGTCCCCTTGCACTGATAGGGAATTCATAGATCAAGAGCATGATAGCCCAGTTTTCACAGTTATCCCTAAATAAGTTAGTACGACTGTTGGGAATTGAAAGGTTTGCTGACGAAAACACGGAGTTTTCAAAAAAGTATTGTTTAATGCAAAAATGGGATTAGTATGATCAAGAATCTTCGATGTGCCAGAATTAAAAACGAATTATAACAACAGGAGAACGTGGAGTACGCTTATTATTGTGCAATATGCCAAAGTATCGATACTCTTGATGTTTTTTGTCCAGAGTTTTTGATGTTTTCATGACGTAGTTGTAAGTTATACGAGAGATTGTATGGGTTATAGTGAGATATGAAGTATCTACGATGCGAGATATCAGTGTCATACACTGAATGTTCAAAAAACTAGATATAAATATCATATTTTGTTATCATCTACATGTGATTATTTTTTATTATAAATGGATTACTCAAATGTTATCATCAGTCTGTACGGGCATTCTCTCCAATGCAAGCTCTGAGGCAATAAATTTACTTAATTCAACGAAAAGCGTCTCTTTTATATTTTCACACTGCGTCAACACTCGATGCTTCAGTTTCTCGGTATTCAATAAAAAGAATCGGATTTTGATTTTATTTTCCAAGACATTTGTTGTGTTCAGAATTTCTTCGCACCTGAAATTAATTATAGAATTAATATCAGAAATTTTAAGGTAAGGTTGAGTTAACCCTTGAATTAATTCATTTTTTTCCTTCTTAGGATACATTTGAGATAATTCGATCATTAGCATTTCAAAGCATTCTAGTTCAACATTAATTTCTCCTCCTTTGAGTGATGATAAGGGTATCATAATAGAGGCCTCTCATCTCTTATGTTTTTTATATATACGAAAAAAAATCATGCAAAATTTATAAATCGATATTTAGCTGAGGAATTTAGTTGACAAACGTTCGTACAATCTGGCCTAAATGGTTTTTAATACTTGCGATTTTGGTTTAACATCCATAATTACCAGCGAATTGTAGATTCCAAATGGTCTCGTTCGTTACAAGCGGTTTCGTGTTCAAAGGATTTAGCGATATCATCAATTTTCGACAGATTTTGCACTTTCAAAAGTGACACCCTGAACTCTTCGAGGTCTTCCAACCCGGACTGTATCTCTGAAAAACCAAAATGATACTGACAATTTATATTTCCTTGTATTTTATTGGATGTATCATTGCATTCTACCTTGTTCAATTGCGCTCATTGCGTCTTTGACAACTGCATCGGAATCTATAAAATTGTTATTCTCTCTCGTTTGCTCTCCAAATTTCAAAATTTTCACGAATTCATCTGTAGAATAAATACATTCAGTAGTTGCAGGGATAATCATCTTCAAAGTTTCCCTAATTTGAGTAACATCAGGACAGAATGTCAGTAAATTCCTGTCAGATAAGTTTACATCGATGTAGAGCAGAGGTTCTGAATTAGTCCGAGAGCTCGCCCGAAAGAATTTTAGTGCAGACGATAAAGATTCTCGAGTATTCCTGATTAAGGATTTCTTGAATATTTCTATAACTTCAGTGACGTACGTCGTCCACTGTCTCGGAGTGGTCTCTCCATACTTAGCTTTACGATGCAGTAAATATAAATCGGACAGAATGGATTTACTTGATTCTCTCATTAGAGTTAGATTTTCAGTCCTAGTTGATTCGATATATTCTGTGAAATGTTCCAGAGTGTAGGACACATTATTCGTGCCTTTTACAAGGAGATATTGTGCGATAGCTTCGCACGCGGAGCGAAGATGACCGTCCGTTGATCTAAATATTTCGACTACGTCCTTCAGTAGAAGAATATTCTTCAGCCACTCGGCATAAATCTTATCGCTATTCTCCACCGTCCACGTGCATTTGGGAAGAGCAAGAGTTATAGAATTTTTCACGTCATTTATGGCATTCTCTAATAATAGACGTTCTTTCTCCTGCAACTGTCTTAGGATAGAGTTATAAAGATCACACAAATATTTCATTTTTACATATCTCGATTGAATTGGCTGCCATTTTTGGAGGAACTTGGAATTCATCGACTTCGAGTCGTATTTCAGATATCTCCACTCTATTATTTCTCGCATGGTTTGGAGATACGATTTGTTCATAGTTGTGGTGATAAATACTTCATTGGGCGGTTTGAGAAATGCGACAACTGGTTCCTTCAAAATATTTCGAATTTCCTCGTCAGATTGAATGTCTTTCTCCCAGAGTGAGAAGAAGGTGTGTTCTCTTTCGGTGAGTGATTTCTGAATCTCGATGTATTTTTTTGCTATACGCCTGTGATGGAATTATGTTTATTGATTTGAATATTAAAAGTCTTAAAAAAACCTAGCCTAATTAAAAGAGAATAAACAAATTAATGGCGGATTAATTATTTGGTGGACATGTTTTTGATTTGTGGTAAATTCTGTTGGCAAAATTCGTGGGTTTCCCAAAAGGAAAAAAAAGATAATTATACACGAAGCAGGCAAATCAACATCAATGTTTTCTCAATAATATGTTCTCTTGAAAAATTCTGTTAAAAATAAATGTGCAGTTGTCAAAAATAAATATAAAGTTCAATGAAAATTCACTGAAATGTTCTAGCGAATTTGTCAAATTTTAATTACTCACTCTTGAACATGGCTGTCTCCCAGCCAATCGGAAGCATTAATCATAATATAAAATTGATTCGATAAATAATTGATCTTTATCCTCAGAAGTTTGCCTGCTATCGCATTTCGCGTGATCCCTGGTTCATCAAGAATATTCTCCTCTCGAATGCGAATATTTTTCAATTCGCTTTCGAAAATCTTCCAAAGTACCATCCAATGGTGACGAATGGTATCTTGCAAATTTTTTCTCGTCGCAAATCTCTTCATTGCGTATAAGGCCTCTGTACCCTCCTCGATATTCTGAACGTCTTTGAATATCTCTTGCATAAGATTCTTCACCATGTTATCTATATTTTGAATTTTTTTACCAAGCGATACGCTTCGATCCAACCAGACATTTGTCGTTACATCTAAAATAAAATCACGAATTTCTTTAACCTCCTCCAGTATTTCCGTGAAAGATTCTTCGATTTTTTTGTACTGCAACTCGTGCTCGATTCCTCTGGCTCCGCCAATCATTTTCACTTCTTCGCAGGTATCGTAGACAAATCGAGCATCGGAAAATTCAATTAGGTCTTGACATCTCTGGATGAAAATGTTGACATGACAAAAAACTGTTTCCTTATTTATTCTCGAAATAACTGGGGCTCCCGATCGAGCGTCCACCTGGGACAGTGTTTCAAATATGTGGAGAAATTCTTGGCAACAGTTGATGGAATTCTCGAGCATTTTCTTTCCCTCGCTTGTATCCCCCTCGAGAATTATCTCCAAATTTATGTAGTTCTTGCACTGTTCGATTATTTGGGTACCGAGGGCTCGACATAATGTGACAATTTTATCTCTGAGGGGCAGTAAAGAGAATTAGAAAGCATTTCTTGCATTGAGGTTTTGCTCGTGGTAATTTACGGATTTTCAACCCACCTGCTAGTATAGAATTTCGATTCCAATCCCACGAAGCGAATCTGATGTAGTATTTTCGTTGAATATGCCGCGATACCTTCCGGAACCTTGAAATTTATGCAGCTGTCGACGAGTAAATTCAAGTACATGACATTGGAACTTGCTTCTGCTACTAGTTCATGCACTTGGTTCGTTAGAGGGTGGAAATATTGCACACATGAAGAATGGGCTTCATTCAGAATTTTCACAATTGTCAAGATGGGGATGCTGTTGAGCTGGCGGTGGAGACAGCTTAAATTTTCAACTAGATAATAAGATAAATGGATTTTAACCGTGACGATATGAGAAAGCAAAACTCAACTAATTTTTCATGGAAAAATATGGAATTGGACGAAAATTCTATTGGATGTCTATAAAATTGCTTCGAATACTTCTATTGTTACTTGGCCGGTCATATGGTCGAATTCCGAAAGATTTTCTTTAAGAATTTCCGATGTTTTTTTTATCACTCTATTTTTCGTCTTGATTAAAAAAATTATTAAAAAACCTTAAAATCTTGAATCGGACATTTATACAGAAACAATCTGAATGAAATGAGTTGTGTTGAGTAATGTAATAGAATTTTCCAATGGATTTACTCATTTTATTCTATGAAATTATGAGGCGAAAAAATTGAAAGCTCCGTTACATCGATAATTCCAGAATTCAATTTCATCCGTAATAGTTCCACAAGTTGGTCGTGGTGGTAAATCAGTGCCTTCCAAAGCTCCTCTAATTTGTTTTATCCAGTATCGAGCAACTCTTTCTAATCTTTCGATATATCCCTTTTGATCTTTATCATTGCAAATAAGAGATTTTGATAGATCGTCTGGTATTCCTTCTCGCGGAACGTGAAGAATTGTCAATCCAATAGGGCCATACGTAGCATCCGTCAACTTCATTAAGAATTGATTCAAATTCGAAAAAATTTCATCTCTCATAACTGAAAGAAAAGATGAAAATTAAATTGACAAGATTCATTCGTCACTCTTTAATATATCTACAATGTTTACATTTCAGTAAAAGAAGTTGTATAAAAAAATTCAATTCTATCGATTTTTTCAATAAAAACATCACTAAAAATTGACGCATACTCATAGAAATCTAATTGAATTTTCTAGCGAATTCGCCGGTGAATTAACGATAAGTTTTCTAATTTTGTTTTTCATTTGCATTTCTTGCACACTGTCTTACGTAAAATTGGGGGGATGTGGGGTCATCACGTATTACTTAAGCATAGTTGGGGGAGGGATAGGGGTCAAGGATTTCTGATAGTAAGTGTTATTAATATAGGAAATATACTGACTTGTAGAGACTTAAATTGTCATGGGAAGATAGAAATCCATTAGTAAAATGTGATCATACTAGAGACACAGCGCGCAGCATTTACAAGATGTTAAAGCATGTCCGGAAGTCTACACGAGACGAAGAGAAAAAAGTATTGTACATTAACCGACCTTCAGGCCACATGTCGCTATGTACAGCCATTGGTGAATACATAATTTCCAAAAATTTCAATATAGAACATTCGATATTGCCCCCGAGATTTCCAAAGATTACCGTCGACATGAAGTTTTCGGGGGTGTAAACTTGCCAAGGGGATCTCAGAAAATAAGTCAAGCCTTGGTCAGCCTGAAGAGGAAAATCTAGAAGAGCTCGACATTCTGTTGAGTCGAAAAAAATTGTCAATATGGTACGCGTGGGATTGTGAAAGTACTCTTGGATCCGTTCTACGGTCTCCAATGGCCAGATCAATTCGACATTGGATGGAATTATTGTCAAGTCCTTTACGTATTGCACCTGCAAAGTGAAGTCAGATTATACTGGAGAAATAAAAATGCAGTGGCACTCACGAGTGTTTCCATTTCGTCATCTGTAAAGACTGGTTTTTCCGGCTCTGGCGGAAGCTCCTCGTCCGGCTCAGGGGTTTCTAGATGAAATAAAGGGTCAAGTTGAGGGTCGGGTTTGTCAGTGGTCAGATGACGATTTTACCTTGACGTCCGAATTCCTCCTCGTCTGTATCCATATCTAGGTAATCTCTGCAGTCAGCAGGAGGTGATTTCTCCATTCCTTTTCGAATTCTCTTATCCATCGTGTCAGCTCGAGTTACCATTTTTGTCTTATTTACTTGCATTAATTAACAGAGTCACGGCTATTGATTATTTATAACTTTCGTCACAGGCACGCCGAAAAATGATTAATGTCAAATTGAGGTTTTTGACAATTTTTAGTTCAGCTCAGTAGGTCGTGGATTGAAATTTTTGATAGTTTTAATTTCCCGTAAAAATCTGAACTGGGATCTAAATCTTTCGTTTCTATAAATTAGAAAACTATTGGAACCTATAAAAAATTTGAAGGAAACTCGATTAGACTTGGAATTGTAAGGTAAATGTGTAGATGAACACCCCCAACTTTCGATTTTTAAAGAATTCGGTGTGCTGTCGGATTCGATGGCGTAAATTATGAATCTGAAAATCCGGTTTGCCAGAAATGATTAGTTCGGCCGTTACGGGCTCGGGAACATCAGTTACACCACCAGTCTTTGTGTGACCCAGGACAACACATGTTGAAATAAACACAAGCAAGGGACAACCAAAAAAAGATCATAACATAAATCCTCTCCAATGATCATAATATAAATTCTCTCCAATGAATCGCCCATTCAACGCACCCCACCCTCCGGTTGGCCAAATACTTTTGTAAAAAAATTTTAATTAAGATAAAAATCTTTACGAATGTCTTATACCGCCAGAAAGAAACCACAGGAATCACCGCGAGGAGTAACATTAGGTTCTCATCATGAACAATCACGTAACAAACCACAAAAAAAAAAAAAAAATTGAATTCCATGTGCACGTTTGTATCACATGAACCTGAGCCATAATCATTCGAAATCCATGTGATTAGGCCCATATACCAAGGTAAACACCTTTGTCACACTCTGTTTTGATGTTCCTTCGCTCGGTATCTTCTGAACTTACTGTAAACACCCATTGTTCAGATAGTCTAATCATTTCTCGACAAATGTATTTGAAATATGATTAAATCCAATACGGAAATTTTGAATTTTGTTATAATGCAAATGTGTGGGGGGAGTGAAAGTACACATTTACCAAATAAAATATAATTTCTCAAAAAAATACGCATTTTTTTCTGTGTATTTACAATTTATCTTGGGTTTTGTAGCGATAATGCATAAAATAAAAATGATTGAATACACTTTTGTTAATAAACGCTCAAAAAACAATAATTTCGAAGAACGTCCAGAAACACAAAACCCAGCCAGAAAATTTGGTGTTTTCCTGAAATATTGATCAAACTTCATTCCATGGATTTCATATACCCAAGATATTCGCGGGCTGCATCACGTGCTCATATAATATGTTTCGCTCATCATCATATGTTTTTATCAACATTGAAGCATGCGATAACCCAACAGCAATTGGAAAAGTCAAAGAAGCCCTCCGGCAAGAGCAGACACTAGTTGAGCAGGTAAAATTTCTCCCACTTCTGAGTTATTTCATGTTATTATTTCAAGAAATACCTATCTAACGACTTTAGTATCAATTTATATTCCTAGCCGTGGGGATCTCCGTAGTCGTTTCCATAAATATAATTTTTTTCAAAATGATGACATGGAATAAATTTTTGAATGTTGATAACGCCCAAATTACAAGTAAATTATCGAACGATTATTGAACATTGAATTGAACTTTAATTCCTTTCTCAGTCACTCAATCTGTGTCATTTAACATGAAACTGAGAACATTTTTTTGTCATTTCATCATACATACTAATTCCAGCGGATTTGGGTGCTGATTTTGATGAGCCTTCTGTAATGGAGAGTCATCTATTTCTGGGGCCATTTGTGCATACCAAGGATAATGGAGCGCTCGAGATTGTGAAAAACGGAATGATCCTTGTGAAGGATGGAAAGGTAATTGAATTTTTGAAAATTAGTAAAGAGGTGGCATACTTTATCCTGAAATAATAATAATTTTCTAGATAGCGAGTGTCGAGGAAGCTTCATTGACAATGACTGTGACGGCGAATAAAATAACTCAATTGAAACAGGGAGAGTTTTTGATCCCAGGATTCATCGATTGCCACATTCACGCAGCTCAATTACCAAATCTGGGAATTGGGTATGATAGATGTTTAATGGACTGGCTTGAGAAATATACTTTTCCGCTGGAGAAAAAATACTCTGACGCGGCATTTGCTGATAAAGTTTATGAAGCTGTTGTTGTGAGTAACTGTTTTCCAGTTCTACGGATAGAAATAAAAAAAATGGTTTTTTGGAAAATAGAAATTGTCCTCGATGTTTTGATTTTTCGGCACTTAAGAATTCTCGGAATTTTCAGAAACGGCTGAAAAGCTTGTAGAACATGTTTCAAATGAAAATCAATACGTATTTATTAATTTAGAATAAAAAGTCTGGATAATCGTCTTACGAAATCAAATAAAATACTTAAAAAATTTATGCGATGTAGGTACTTCACATATTTTTCACTATAACTTAAGCAAGTAGAAATATTTTAAAATCTGACAAATTTTGGGGATATAAGTACATTGGGTGTTTACGTGAGATTGAGAAGATATCGGACAACAGAACATCAAAACACAGTATCAAGAGTGTTTACAAAAAAGCAAATAATGTTCCGATGTTCCGTAACTGCCAAACCAAACGTTTCCAATAAAAACGGTGTTCAGTTTTATACGTTAACTCATAAAACTCTAATTACACACAAAATTTGAACAAAATCGTAAGCAGGGTAGGCCGTACCTGTAATACATATTTACCGCTTTTTCTCATGGAAATAATGGCGATGTTGACTAATAAGTTTCTAATCCCTCAATATCACTCCAGAAACAAACATTGAATGCGGGTACAACAACTGCTTGCTACTTCGCTTCACTCTACGGAAAAACTTCCGTAATCTTAGCAGAGAAAGCATCGAAGCATCGACAGAGAGCTTTCGTCGGAAAAGTTAGCATGAACGCAGTTCGTAGTGATGGATACTGCGAGACGACTGAAGAGTCTCTCCAAGCAGCAGTAGAGTTCATCCAAAACGTGTCAAATATTGGAGTGAGTAATACATATCTGAAATGCAATGTCTTAAAGAGTAACAGAATCGTTCTAAACATTATGATTTTTCATAGTTTTTAAAATCCGTTTCTTCAGTAAAATCACAAAAATTATAGATTGACAGCCCTTCATTATCGCACCCTTGACCATCGACTAAAATTGAATTTATTTCATTGAATCGAAGCGAAAAAAATGGTTTGGAAATTTATGCATGAAAACTAACTTCATCACAATATTTCAATTTTTTTGAATATTCTTCCGCCTCATTGAAGCATTAAATTAATGAAACGATCTTGAATTAGGATCCACTGGTGAAACCAGTAATAACTCCAAGATTTGCCCTCAGTTGTGACATGGATTTGTTGGAGAAACTTGGTAAATTAGCACAGAATCAGGATCTCCATGTGCAGGTAAAATATTGAATCACATTTCCAAATCAATTATCACAAATAATTTGTCTCGCGTATTTTAGACCCACGTTTCTGAAAATCGGTCAGAAATCCAGATGTGCAAAGAGATGTTTCCAGATTGTGAAACTTACACGAGTATCTATGACAAGGCTGGATTGCTAAGGAGAAAGGTAATAAGAATGGATTACTCAACACCTGAATTATTATTGACCTTTACCTTGTTACGTAGACCGTACTTGCTCACGGAGTATATTTAGAGGACTCCGAGCTGGAAATATTGAAGAGTCGACAGACTTCTGTCATCCACTGTCCAACCTCGAATACGTGCCTTCGTAGCGGTCTCTGCGATGTCAAACGACTGAAGTCAAGTGGAATAAATGTTGGACTGGGGACAGATGTAGCTGGTGGATCCAGTTTATCTATTCTCGATGCGATGAGATCTGCTATTCAAGTGTCGACTCATCTTTCATTTTCCAGAGAGAATTATGAGCCGTTGAATTATGTCGATGTCTTTCATCTGGCTACCTTGGGCGGTGCTAAAGGTAAACTCTAAGTGCTAACCTTATGAATATTTCTCATATTTCTCCTATTTTACTCTTTATTCAGCTCTGGCCATAGAGGACCAGGTGGGCAGTTTCGAGACTGGAAAGCAATTCGATGCTCTTCTAATTGATACAAACGCCTTCAAGGGATCACTCAACAATTTCTCTGAGTGGAGTATCGATGAAGAACTACAGAGGTTCATTCACTCTGGGGACGACAGAAATATTTCACAGGTTTTCGTTGCCGGTCACCAAGTTAAATAATTATTAGGGGAAAATTCAGAGGTAGAAAGTATTCGATTATGAGAGCAAAGCGAAGTCATGAGAGGAGTTTTCGCAAAAACGCTGAACGGTATAGATTTCCGGAAAAGGTTTCAAGTACTTAGAATTCAAGGAGACTGGAATAGATCGCAGTACAAATTACAAACTTATTTCCCCCGCAGACAACGAATTTTTGTATTCATGATGATAAATAAATATTTTTAATGAATTAAAGTTATCGTATTGTTTATATGTTAATAACATTTTTATTGTTTCTATCCATCTAGCGAGCTGATAAATGGATTGTATTCGATCACATAACAATTGACAAAGATCGTCTTTTGTAGCAATAGCATGCTAGTTTTTTCACAGCTGAAAACTTTTAACCAAAAAAATGAAGCACTGTACGCCTGAAATTTTGCCTGGAGTCCCATTTAATAGAATTAATTTCTCTTTGAGTTATTGAAAAGTTGGAGATTTTTTTTTTTAATCAATTGCATCGGATGCAATTTTGATTTGGTGTTCGAATCAGAATAAAATATACATATGCAAAGGCCCATCATGAACTCAAAACTATTGATTAGCTTCCAAAAATCCTTTTATACTTCGCGAACATTGTTCGTACGCTTTGAAGAACCCATCGCAGTCCTGATCCTGAATAAAACACGAAATATGATGATTATTCAGATACATCATCAATAATGTCTCCTGTACCAAAATAGTTCAGGGAAAATGCTAGCGATTTCGTTCGATCATTCAGCAGAAATGACCTAAAGCTAATAACATAATTGTTCAACGAGTTCACTAGCACTTTCTATAAAATTTCTTATACATGGATAACACGCAAAAATTTACTAACACAGAATGGGTCTCTGATTATAATGTCTCCCTCTGGATCATACTTCCCAAGCAATTCAATTACTGCTTCGCTACCCGCCGGTTTAATTCTAGTCAACTCATCAATATTAAAATCATCCATTCCCAGGATCCAATGGAATTCGTGAAAATCATCATTCGTTATCTATTAATTATACGCCACCAATTACTATTTAGAGACTCTCCGAATTAGAGATGGATATTCACGTGGATGTATTAGCATAGTTAATGGAATATTCACTTTTCTAGCGAGATGTGAATAATTTGTTATTCCATTAAATTTTAGAGTCATTTGTGCTCGAATATCTGGCAGACTATTCACATGATAATTCCTCAATGCTGCGCTGTCAACGTACCAACGGTTTGAAAGATTCATCTGTGTTACGTAATGGAGGAAAATAGCTTCTGCCATTGGAGATCTACAGGTGTTTCCTACATTATGTACAATTTTTTTATTACTTTTGAAATGATTTATGCAGACAGAATTTAAACTTTTCTCGATGAGACAAAGGCATTTCAATTTCCTTTAAAGCTTGCATGTCTAGAAATTGCTATGAAGTAGAAAATTACTGAAAACTTCACTTTTTCTTCTCTTGACAATTCGGTAAACCGTGTAGCTCATTAAATAATACAAATAGTACACTTCACATTGTATGATAAATAAAATGATTTGCCAGCTCCATGAGATTTATAGATGAATGTCGATAAAATGGATGTGTAGATAATATTGGTTGAAGAAATGACAAATAGCTAAAATGAATGACTTGGAACAATGAAATTCTTTCGTTTCACTAAGAGACAAAATAAAAAGATTCTACTCACCTAAACAGACCATTAATACTTTCTTTCGATCGGACATAGTATACCTTTTTCTGTTCAATAGATTAATGTTTATATTTCGTTTTTGTTTCGGGAATGGGTAGGACGACATCTGAGATACGCAAATTCACTTGCGAAAATTGCATTCTGCGATGCAATGCTTGAATCACATGTGGCGCCACTGAATGGTACTTTTAGACACAACATTTTTCACTTAGGAAATCCTCACATGTAATTATCGAAAGTAATTTATTTGATATATTTAAACTTCATGGTGTTATCATCAATTGTTATGCTTTTGTAAAAATGCTTCGACACTCCTCACACATTGCTCGTAAGCTTTGACGAACCCGGCACTATCGCTGTCCTGAAAAATTTCATCCACGAAAATTAACTTTTAATCAAAGGATGAAAATGCTATAAATCCATTGAAAATGTCGAATAATTACATAGTACGGATCTCTGATTAGCGTTTCGCCTTTGGGGTCGTAGGAGCCAAGCAATCCAATCTTTGCCCTACTTCCATTCGGCCGCATCCCCTCGAGCTCAGCGATATTGTTGTTGTCCATTCCGAAGATCCAATCGAATTTTTCGAAGTCGTCAGCTGTGATCTGAACAATGAAATTTCAATAAATTACAAAATACAATTGTTGGACATCGAATGTAAAAATAATCGGATTGTAAGTTTTCATCGCATTAAAAAAATTGATTTCCACATAAAATCATAAATCAACCTGTGATTTTTCTGAACAGTATCTGAACCTTGGTAAAAGGTCTAAAGGAGAGCGACTTTCAGTCCGTTAAAAATGTCAGGGAATTTCTTCTCTGAAGATTTCTTGAAAAAAAAATGGAATTACAAATTTGAGTTCAATTTTGCCTCAAAACTAATGAAAAACCGGAAAACTTCTGTAAATAAATTGTTGAAAATAAAAAAAAATTTAAGTCGAGAATCATTAGTCCGTGAAATTTCAGTTTTTCCCAAATTATTGGATTTGGAGTAAAACTCACCGGTCTCGCACGATGCGAGTAATTTGTTATTCCTTTGTCCCTCAACGTGGACATGGCCCGACGATCAGGAGATTTGCCTGTGTGATATCCAATCAGTGCTGCACTGTCAACATCCCAAGCATCAGTCAAATTGTTTTTCGAGATGTAATCGGCAAACACAGCTTCTGCTATAGGTGATCGACATATGTTGCCTAAACGGACGATCAAAATCTTCATTATTGCTGAATTTATGACACGAAGCATCTCATTTATATTACACCAATCAATTTCCATAAATAATTAACGAGTTACAATATTTTTACAAATGATTACCTAGACAAATCATTAAAACTTTGCGTTTTTCCGACATCTTCTGGCTTATTTACTTATCGCGAAGAGGAAATGTTATGGTTAGGAGGTTAGGGGTTTTAACACCGAAGGCCATACATCAGCTGTTGGGAACCCAACCTTAAACCACGTGGGCCTACTACAATAACACATAGGAGTCAACAAAAATTAGTGAGGATGTGGCGGTAGAAGTTTTCAGACAATTATTTCCCGTGTTCAAGCAGTAAATTCTGCTCGAAATTAAGAGTGAGTCATGTCAAAAACGAAGGATCTTGAGGTCAAAGAGCGTTTGAAAATTCAAGATCGTGCTCTGGTTTATCTTCAAGGAGAGAATTGGATGTACGACGAACGGTTGTCAGTTTTTTGCTACGATACGCCGGGCTTGAATTTAAATAAAAATCCATGGATCGATCACTGGAATGTGGAGAATGCGAAAAGCCTTTACCAGCCTTTCCCATGGCATTGTGATTATCCTAAGCCTTTGTTGCCTCCTGCCAGATTGCCGCGAGGTGGTCAGTGTCTGAATATTCTTTATTTTCCATTTCTCTCCAGGAAATAGATGTTCACTTTCTTTAATTATGAAAATACCTAATTAATTTATTAATTATTCATGCAGAGCATTTGTTGATTTATCAAAAATCAGTCATCATTAGCTACTACTAATAAAATTTACGGAGTGATTCGAAAACAAAATTAAGATCAATTTTCACATAATAATCCTATTCTAGAGTGATTGACGTTCCCCTGATTCTGGCTATATTATTATGATTCTAGTTCTTGGTCAAGGTGATCCCGGGCTAGACCTTCTCTGGAAGAAGACTTATATTGCAGAGGACGTGGAAATCATGAGTAGATATTTCAAGCGTGAATTAAAAGGTATTAGAATCGTTCTTTTAATGATTAATTTGTGAAATTGTAAAACGTTCTGCCTTAACTGTAACTAAAACAGGTATTATTTATCTTATTTTAATTGCTTTGTTTAATTAGAAAGAATGGTGTTTCACACTTTATGAGTGTTATTTTAAATCTTCATTAAACCCAAAAAATCTTAAATACCATTGAAAAATAAAACAGTCTCAAATGATAATTGAACAAAAATGGCTCGATTGATTTTCAGATCTAGATTTGAGCGTAAAAGATATAGAATTCAAGCCTGAAGGAAAAGTATCTACAACATCTCTACCGAGATTCGTAGCGGATCTATCCGAACTGATGGAAATGGATCCAGACCCTGAGTTCAAGGGAAAATACAATTACTACTTTAATGGAGGTTCTCTAGCGAATATTAGGACGAATGACGAAAATATTCTTTTATTTCCATACATGGGGGAATTGATAGCTGCACCTCTGATGCACCGAGAGATCTCCATGTGGAAACCGAATCTCAAGAGGGCAGCCAAATGTGAGCTTGAGGGTCAGCTGTTTGAACTGAAGCAAATGGGTTCTGACTGTGGATATCAGGTGATGGCCAGACTCAAGCATGTTTGTGAATTTTTCGAAGTCTCTCAGAAAGGAGACAAGTTGAGATTGATGAGCAAGTGCAAGTATGAATCGTCTATTCCACTCATATCTGCAGACGCGAATGGATTCAACCCCAACGAATTTTGCGCGGTGGATATTAAAGGTGTTATAACGCTTCGTGATATGGAAACGAGGTGAGGATAAACGCAGACATTGCTAGAACATTTTTTGTTACATTTCAGATTTGCCAATTTCATTGTTTCGTTTTTTCAAGTTTGTTCGATTTATTCTAGTTTATTACGACTGGTATGACTACTACTATTTCGAGGTTTATTACCATCATAGATGAAATATTGTTTGAAGAAATATTAAATCAAAGATATAGTATTTATGAATAATAGCAATGTCCAGTCGGTGAAGTATGGAAAGTTGAAAATTTGATCTTCTTCAGATCATGTGCAGTTCTAAACATGGCCACTCTGTAATTCATAAGAAGTTCAGGGGAATAGCCTACATTAATTAACAGATCGTTTTTTTCTAGGAAAAATCAATGAGTATTCCACAATTCTATTGAATTATTAAGCAGAATTTGAAAAAACGATTCAGTTTCAATCATTATTATTCTTACCTCATTAATAACTGCAGTAGCCAATTTCCATTGACAGGAAGAAAAAATTAAAAGGTCAGCTGATAGAAGTATCGACGGAGGATACATGGAGAAGTGTTAAATTCCACAAGTGGAAACCACATCTTATAACATTGGCTGACAGATCCTGCATTCATTATCTGGATTTGAGGGTAGGATTTCTTTTTATTTCTTTATTATTGGTCTACTGAACAGTTTATTCTGATTACCTGTCATTAAAAAAATACATACATTTTCGATAGCTTGTTGTTGATAGCCTGAATGTTGAACTCAGAAACGAAAAAACGTCAAATCATGTGTTACTAAAGACACTTCTAAAAAATAGTGAAAAAATCCCTCTTTAGTTCTGCAAAGTGCATTTTACAAATCTGCGAAAAAAAAAACAAAAATGCGGACAATTTCCTAGTTATGTAATATTGAATTTTAAATAGGCCAAAAATTTTTGTTTCGCCCTCTCTTCCATACAGCGTTCTATAAACAATCCTGTGGTCACTATGCGTCCAAAGCCCTACCTGAACGAGCACGAGTGGATATCCTTGGAAATACCCAGTAATAATGAGGCGTGTCACTACGTCGGTACTTACCACAGCTTATTAATGCTGGATAGCCGACATCCCGAGGAACCTACTCGACAGAAATGGACCCATCAGCTGCAAAGTGCCCCAATAACAGCCGATCTGATATCTCACAGTGGTAAAGAGGTGGTCACACTAGCAACACAACTCCCTGGCGATGTAAAAATAATATTAAATACGTGGGAAGATTGTGACGAGCCTCACAGTTTTCACATGCCCTATGCTCCATCAAATATGCTCGATACATTGAGAGAGTGTCATCTGTTGGGAAAGTGCTTGGATCCACTGATGAGGACAAGATTGAAGCTCTCTACCGCCGGCTCTCAGTTGATTCAAGACGGGTCTCAAAATATTTACTTCTTCACTCAAAATTCCATCGGCGATATTTTCTATCAAGGTCTCAACTACGAAGAGGTATTGGATAAAAATTCTTACGTGAATACAAGTGCCTATTATGCACTGGAAGTCTGGGAGAAGAGAATGTTGGAGCAGAATTTTGTGGCACCTCTAGTACTCTCGGATCAAGCTAACATGGGAATAGTAGTTGAGGCATTTACGAATAAAGACTTGAAGTACCAGGAGCCAGTGAGGAAGATTTTGAAGGACAGGGAGAAATCGCCTCGTGGAAAACGACGTAAAGAAGCGCAGAAGAGGAGAAAGAAGAATAAAGGGGAAGAGGAAGAATCGCCGCCTACTTGGAAGCAATCGATAACACGATTGAGTCGATACACAGATCGGCTAGCACCAGCGTTATTAGAAATTTGGGAGGTTACTGGCCTCAAAGATCGAGGACCTCAAGCTGGTCCCAACGAGAAAGTTCTCAGTTGGCTGCAATACTCAGAGGAAGGGACTCAAGAGCCTCCGTTGAGTCAGGGCACGCTGCGGGAGGAGGAGGATGACTGTGTATTGACTCCAGTGTTCAGTCAAGAACTTATCAGTGTGTCGCAGCAGCAGGAATCTCGAAATGATTTTGGTAATCCTGATGTGAGGATTGAGCATCCAGGATTTGTTGAGGATGCAGTCATGAATGAAGATTATGATCCTTTTGATGAGCCCACACGAAAGGAGAATGTTAATAAACGAAAGGAGACAAAGAGAAAAACCAATTTCACTGCTGGTTTTTAGAATTGTTATTTTTTTATACATTAATAGCGGAGAGATGAGAGTATTAATATTTTTTAATTTATTTTGATAAAAATTTGGGAGCGCGATTTGTTGAATACAAGAGTTTAGAGACAAAGAAGGGAAACGATTTTAGATGAACGGTAATACTGTTCCCCTGGCCCCTCCTCTTTTGACTCAATTAGATATTGTCAATAAGAAAATAAATGTATTCGTCAAATTATTAAAAAAATGAAATATTTTGAGAACAATTTTAATGAATGCCATTTTGAAATTCTCATCACTCTTTTATTAAATCCTGAAACCAATGAAACGAGCAACATTTGATAGTTTAGATTGATAAAATTGTTGGCAACGAGATTGAATACTAGAGACAATTTATTTTTATTGTTTATATCATTTTTTCTTTGCTCCTGAATTAAAAAAGTATTCAATTCATCATTTCATCGGATTGGATCCAATAACCGATCTTTCAATCGACTTTTAATAAAATGCTGAGTGTGCGATTTTTATAAACACAAAATTGAATTTTCCATAATGCGATTCTGGTTTTAAATATGCAATTCATCGAAATTAGTACCTAATGAGAACGTAAGAATGAGGGAGACCATCGTGACGTAAGGGCCTTGGTGCTTTCTAATTGAGCTTTGTGACTTTCGTCCTCCTGCATCTGCTGTAGTAATTTCCGCTGGTTCTCCCTGAATGCAGCCAGAGGATCTTCGAATTGTCTGTAGTAAGTTAACACCTCCCGGACGTCCTCGACGTTCGTGGCGAAGATTGTCTTCAAGAATGCTGCCAAGTCGTAGAGTGTCGTGTCATCGTCGTTGCCAGTCCATCTGGGGATTTTTAAGGCATTCTCTGGGTGAAGTTTTATGCTGTTGGAGTTCCAGTCTATGACGATTACTTTGCGGAGATCACGGTTCAGAGCATCTAGGTCTTTGACGTGATGACCGTCTATGAATCTTGTCGCATCACGGACAAGTCTGTACATTATATAGCCCTGGGGGTCCAGTGAATCCACAATTGGAAAGACAGTCTGTGAAATTGTGCAAATTTAAGATGAATTAATAAATTAAAATAAATACAAAAAGAACTGCGTTTCGAAGATTCTCCAAAAATATGCCAGGTATTCCAGTTGTAATTAATTTAAAGTGAAATGTGGAGGCAAAATTTAATAGTTTACAGAAAAATTTACGACTTGAAATGATTATGGATTACTCTTTCTTCTGCATATTTTCCATTTATGATGCCAATACTTGGTTGACTCGAATTATGTTATTCTGTTGTATTTACCATTCCCTGTTCTGCTGTATAGATTACAATTTCAAACTGAGGTGGGGCTAGAGCTTCTAGGAAATGGTCAACACCTGGGCGTTTCTTGAATCTCCATCCGGTTTGATACTAAGTAATAACAGAAATTGAGTTATATTTCATTCATGTCCCCTTAGGTTCGCCACGATTTAAGTATTAATGATAAGACTTACTGTCCAGTCAGGATGTACCAATACATCTGTCATTTCTAAAATAAGAGTGTAAGGGGGTTGCATGTAAGGATACTTCAGTGGATCTGGTAGTAATTTGTCTCTACTGGGCTCCTGAACGAGCTGTAATTAAGCAATAATTAATTGACATTCACATTTCCAGCTTCGGTTTATCACAGAAATGAATGCTAAGACATATGTAACAATCACTGTTTAATCCAAATATGAAAGAAAAGAAATGTATAAAATATACTGAATTGTCTCCCATATTTTGCGTAAAATTTAACTAAACAATTACAAAAAGGTGAGAATAGTCAAAAGTGTAAAGGATAGTAGAGTAGAGCCACTTAATAACATTACCTTAGTATAATAGTTGACTTCTCTGCAAAGTCTTTTCCAAACCCTCTGGGGAAAAGGTAGGCCTGAGAATTCATCATCTACAAGGTTCCCATTCTCGTCATAAATCGGTCTCGTCAATTCGTAGATAACAATTCCACCAGCCATCGACATCGATACTCCAAATAATATAAAACTCCATTTCATCATTTTCCACGATTGCTCTCTTTGTTTCTGTGCCTCCTCATCCTCCGCACTCTGATTGTCGTCTTTCTGATCATTTCTGTCTGATAATCCTTGAGATAGAGGCGATGTGGGTGAACTTGAGGACTGAATATTCGTTAAACTCCCAGTGATTTTGGGTGCATTGGCTGTTGAATGCGAAATATCGAGATGAATGAAAAAAAAATAGCGATATTCATTATATATTGAGCACGTGGTTGAGGTTAGGAGTTTCCAATCTCACTCACTTTGTGTTGAGAACTTGTATTTTTGTGCTCCACGAAGGAAATTCACTTGGGTAAATGGTTTGCGGTGGGTTGAGTAAGTAGCTTTACAACTGCCACTATATAATTTGCAGAAAATTCGTAAACTTCGGGTTGCGAAGGCCATTATTTTGATCGAGCTCTAAAACGTTGTACGAGACCGGCACAGCCGCAACCCCTCTCGTCTCTTGAGCAGTGGGGACTGTTGGTAAAGTAGGTATCATTGTTGAAAAAATTTAAAATTAGTAATTAATGTTTTTCTTATACGGTGCATAGTTGGCAGGCAGAGGGTGGTCAATGATGACGTTAATTTGCAGAAAACGATGTTAAATGATTTGATGAGTTCCAAAGTTGGTTTATAGTTTGGAAGAATATAATATTCATAGTAATATTAGTTAATATTTATTGCTAAATGAATTTTGAAACTGTACATACTGTATAGTTATGCTGTATAGTTAGTAATTTTAGTTGGCCCTAGTGGGCTACTTCGTGGAGAATGATTGAGGGAAGTTTGTGATCTGAACTCCTGTCTGAATGTCTGTCCTTATCCCAAAACTCATTTGCTTTCTTATGTTTAGGACCGAAGCCTTCACAATTTTCACTTCTTTCATTAGGTTCTATCGTCTCTTGCTCCCTTCAACCCGAAGCGCACTTGACTTTAATATCTTCTTCTGAGGAAATTAAGTTTTAACGTTACTTTACAAACCGTCATATCCAACTTCGATTATTGGAAAAATGTAAAAATAATATTGTTAGTTTTTTCACTGCTCATTTGAACATTTAATATTTATATTTACTGGCTTTGCCGTGATAAGAAACTCATTAAATTGAAGAGTTATAAGTAGAGCCAATCTTCGATTACGCCCGCCTTCAAGCCATTATCGAAGTCACGTACTTCGTACTCTGTACATGAATTTCATAGTAGTGGAATTATTAATGAATAGGAGCAAGTAACAATTTAGTAATTTTCGATATCCAGCAATTATCGTGAGATTACTAGATTGCCTATACATGGATAATAATATCAAACTTCGTCATTAAGAAATGGAAGGAAAATTCAAATGTTACTCCCTACACGATCAAAAATATTGTCTGAATTTTTCAGTATATACCCTTCGAGTATTGTTATCGCATTTTATTTTCCCAGAAATTTTAAGGAAAGGTACTCTTAAATTTTCGCAACAGAGATTAATAATAATATATAATAGTATATATATTAATGATAATAGTATATATCAATATAATATATTAATAATATCATTTGAGGGAAACAATTTCACGAAAATTCCAATTTTATTGAAAATTCCGACTTCTCTGGGAATTGAAGTATATTGAGGAATTTTCGTCTTTTGCATATTGTCCCAAATTCTGGAATTTAACTGAATTTTCGGTGTCACTTGAAATTTCATTGTTCTTTTACGCCCAACTTAAAGTCAGAGTCACTGTTCTGAGAATAAGTGTTAAATTATCAGTGAAATTTGACTGTTGTCTAACAGTGTAAGCTATCGTAATTTGTGTCATGGAGTTATCGGATTTTTTCATGTCCGGTAGAACATTTGATATTTGAATTTCGCAATTTTACGCGTGACAGGCAGAATTAATTAGTCGAATGGACGTAGATGTTTTCGACGGCACCCCAGGTACAATTGAAATTACCCACCAGGCGATTTCTGTACTGCCAAAGGCACCCTCAACGTCCGGGCATTTTTAACCCAATCCCTTCATGAAATGAAATTTTACTGTGTGAATACCTGACAAGCATACCCAGGTCCACGCCAGCATTTTCGATTCAATCAATTTCCTATTCTCTGTCGAATTAAATTCCTAGTACCGGTGATTCTAGTAAGCTATGATATTTCTATTAGCTTTAACAAGAGAGGGATTGTTTTCATTTCAATTTGATCGATTGAAATCGTGATACTGACGGACTTGACACGAATTCCATATTTTTTCTAATTACACAATGTGTGTTGGATGAATTACAACAGGATGAAAATCCAATAAATTCAGGTAAAAATTCAATGCTCGTGTGCTTTGGACGTACTCCAACTTAATTCGACAGAATGGAATTTTATTATTTTTCATCTTGACCGGCAAGTTTTTATTTGTATTTTCAAAACTCGCTAAACAACGCTAGATAACTAGTCCATACACAGTACTCTCGACTCTTTTGGATCATATTTCGATAGAATAAGCGGAATAAAAAAATATGCCTCGCTTAATTCGAATACTTTTTATTGCAGATCTCCAGAGCAATAGTACAAAAAATAAAACAAAATTGAATGGAAATCGAGTGGAATTGGACAGCGAATTTGTCAGGATGTTTTATTGAATTTTTTCGTGCGGGCATATGTCTATTGCGACTGGACGAAACATTTTTCATCTTGAACTGAAGTTCTCCCGTGTTTTACAATAATCAAATTTCAAAGGCAGGTATTTTCCATTCTGGAATTAATTTGTTTGAACACATGGTCATCAAACAATCGAAGTGGAATCGATGGTATGTATGCAATTTCAATATCGTACAAAATACGACAACAAAAAATCCAAAATACTATTAAAACTGACTATACTTTTTAATCACATGTCATACTATTTTGTTACAACGGCTCCCCAAAATTGCCGGGGAATATCATCAGTAAAATTTCGTAATATACCGAGTGAAATTTTTATCAAATGCAATAACAACTTTTTACATGCCGCTATTTGGGACTTACGGGTGAAGATAAATGACACATAACATATATCGACATGTAGCCCGTCATACTTGGTACATGTAAACTCACTGTGAGTGAATGCTCGTTGCAGAGGGTCGTATAATCGAAATATCGCGTGTAAAACGCGCTGCCCGAGCGCTAATTCCATTACGGTAGGGAATAAATTTACGAAGTATAGGTTTTTTTTCCTTTTGCTATCCGCGAGATGATCTAATATTTCGCTTGTCACGTGTCGGTAGCACGCAGTAAAAAAAACATCGTCACACACAGAGGAAAAAAAAGCAAGAAAAGTGGGTGGAAATGTAATTTTTATTCCGCTTGTTCTATTGATTTTTCTTTCATTATTGGCAGACCATTCAACTCACCCATTCGTCTAGGGAATTGTATACGTAGGTCTTTATTAATAACGTTGTTAATTGAAAATAGCACTGATCCTAGCCAATATATTTTTATTATTCGTGGGAAAATTCTAATGGACTTGGTATAGAGAACTGGTTTTGGTGTTTGCTTTTATTCCTATTATCCAGGAAATGAGTCAATGTCACAATGAGGAATTCCAGCTGAAATAAAAATCATCTCCATTGAGGCGAATTTTCATCTCACTTGGTTCTTTTGGGGGAACTACTTTCAATCACTCATTTTGCGACTTTGTAGATTAACCGCAGTATTTTTTCGGGGGGGGGGGGAAGTACTTTATGTTATTTATCATTGAACTCTAATTGGCTTAAGAAAGGTGACAAAAATTCACGTGAAGGTTTTCGTAATTTTTCAGGCTATCCAGAGAATAATTCCGAAAGTCAGTGGAAAAATAATTACTAAAAAAAACTTAATTTTTATTGAATATTTTTCTCCGTGTGCAACTCAGTACGTAATTTTTCAGAATGAAATTGGATTCTGTGAACTGGTCGAGATAAAAACCCAAAAAATGCTCTCCCCTAATGAGAAAGGCTACTCAAACGTTCCCGAAAACTGTTGTAATTTTCCATCATATAAAAAATTCTCACCGGATGGTCGTCTCGGTAATGAATGGAATATGCCGTCTAAAAAAAAACCAAGTAGTCTTCACTCATACCTAAAAATCTCTAAATTCCACTAAAAGTGTAGCACCATAATATCCCACCAACGTGGATAACCGCAATGATGAATTATTGCCACAAACGACGTGACGAATAGAAGAGTGATTGTGCTTGAAATATAATCTGCAAAGCAATTTTGGTGCTCACATGACTTTAACGATATTTCTCAGTGTTGCGGTTATCTCACGGGGCCACCACTCGCTTGGCCATTTTGCGGTCTCACAGCTGAATAAAAATGAAAAAGGTTGAAAAAAAAAACGTAAAAAACCTAGGGACGAAAATAAAAAGAAATGTAACCGAGTGCATACACCTATGGACGCTGCTCACCTTTACGAGCATTCCCGGAGTAGAAGAACGATGGAGTTTTCTTCTCCCGTCTTTTCGTGGGGCAAGTAGGAGGGTACAGTCTCTCCTTCTCGCCATGGGGGAAACCACTTGGTCGTAACGCGCAAATTAAATGTCCCGCGTGTTTACGAGCCAGCGCGAGAGCGCGACGACTCCAACGTTAAAAAAAATATATATAAACTAGCATATGGAGGGAAGAAAGGGGGAGTCGTGACGGGTGGTGGCTCGTTTCTGGTTGAATACCAGCGACAGTAAACGGGCTTTTGCTCGTTGAGAGGGATAGAATTAGAGTATATAACCGGTGTATGTACTAGCCCAGTCGGATATTCCTCCGTTTAACCCCTCTCACTCCTCCTCACCCCTACACAGTCACGAATAATGAATGACACAGAGTGAAACCGCACAGACGCTGTACAACTCGATGAAGGAGAAAAAAAAACATGGCAAATCTGGACAGACAAGAGGGCTGCTTTTACGTTACCTTTATTGCTGAGTTTCGAGTTCATTACGTGAGATGGTAATAATAAAAGAGAAGCTAAAATGTAGAGGGAAAGTCCGCGATTTTAAATGGGAAAATTTCGGACAAAAGGAAGAATGCTACTGTGGCCGTTACTACATTGTCAGAATAAAATAGTAGATTATAGCATCGGGTGGAGGAATTACTTTCGGCGAATATAGTATTGCACCCCCGGTGCTATTTTTAAATAGTTTTGTGTACTGTTCGATTTTTTGGGGTCAATTATCGATCTGAAAACTACGTTTGTCGGAAATGATTGGCTTGGGTGTTACGAGCTTTAGAACATCATTTACCTTACCACTCTCCACGTGAACGGAAATCAGCGACGTGAAGGTGATGGTGTCTGGTTCCACAGAAAAAAAATTATGACACAAAACTGTCGAGTGATGTGAATCTGCTCTGTCATTGGCGGATATCCAGTCACGGAAAATCCATACACTAATTTAATTTGGGAAGTTCTTTATGTTATTAAATACGGGAGGGGAAGCCAGATTTGATGACCAAAAACAATTGAGTGTAAAAAAATTGAGAATTGTTTTTTACCTCCGTTAGGAAATGATGAATTTGACTGCAAATTGTTCAGAATTCGTGGGCCCATTGTAAAATAATTTTGTGCGTGCTTTCTTAGGGTTTCCCGTGGAGGATATATATCGACAAGAGGCACTTGAAGGCAAGAAGCCACTCCAGTCCCTTCACCTTTCCTGGCAGAACATTTCCAGCTTTAATTTCAGGTAATTACTGTTTTGGTGTGAGATAAAGAAAGAGTCAGTTAAAGGGGGTAGTAAAAAAAGAAAAATGTAACCCTAAAAGTATATGAAAGGGAGTAACGAGGAAGTGGGCATCGATCGCGCACACGTTTTTGAAATTCAGAGCACTTCCCTTATTTTTTTTCCCATTTCAACCAATGGATGATAACTCAATTCATCCAGACGTGTTCGAGTTGATCAATTCATAATGAGATATTAAGAGCTTTATTGGAGGAAATAGAAGACGTGAAATAATAGAAGGGAGAGCTCAACGTAGAGGCATGAATAATGTACGTTCAAACCCATCGATAGGGTGTATGATTCATTTGCGTAACGCTCTACATACTTCTCCATTTATCAAGTTAGATGAACCGTGCGGGGATGGAGAATAAGTCTTTGGTTTTATAGATCAAATATTTTTATATTTTATCGGTCCTCAGTATGTAGGTGAAGGTTGATGGATGAAGAATTTTGGAGATTGCTTGGTGTGCACGTGTGGACCCATTAATTTTGGAAAATAAATGAATATAGTTCGTAAGAGAATTACGTAAGTAAATTCGAGACTAGAAGTATACACGGAGAGGACAATTCAATAAAAATCACGTGTCAGTGTCACGTGTCCGTAATCTGCGAGTCAAAACAATATTCCGTAAAAATTACGAAACAGAGCCGTACTTTTTTACAGAACAAGTCCAGGAAAAAGGACGAAATGTTCGATAAAAAAGTACGTCACTGACACGTAATTTTTATGGAATTTTTCTCTCCCTGTAGGATCAGCAAGAACGACATTAACATTTGGCAACATAAACATTAAACATACCCAAATAAAAAACAATTGTTTCAAATTAAAAAAATAAATTAGAAAAATTATGCTTCATGTTATAATTAAATGACTTTCGTATGTAAAAGTTATAATGCCCAAAATACATAGTTATCCGTGTGGAATAACCTGCCTATAAGGTGATGTAGGCAAGTTCTAAGGCGGAATAGAAAAGTCCTCTCGTCCCATGAATACATCCTAAGTTACGGAGCGTCATTATCGGACACGTTGTGAATGTATATAATACTTGGCACAGTTCATCCCTCCTGGCTATTCCGCAATGGTGTCTAGTGCGGCTTCAACTCCCTCGACACATTAATTTCAAACGGGTTACACCACCTTCGCGTCGTTCGAGGCACGAATTAATTTTGATTAGTATTAAGAATTAATGGATGTTAGCACCTCAGGACAGTGGAAAAATGAGGCTATGAATATTTATTGTATACCAGTTAAAATGACAACACTCTTACCTTCCAGGTATTCCTCATTTGCCAGATTGAAAGAAATCATCAGAAAATATGGCCTAAACAATTGCTAATCCTGTAGCGTTTTCAAAAGTATTTGATACATTATCAATTGAAATTAGGCATACGTCTAATTGTGCATTTCATTTTTACGACAATTAAATATTTTTGGATGAATGTGAGCTGGTAATCAGAAGTGAAGAGGAGGATTAAATCTCATGAAACCTCAATCGTGTGAATCGTAAAATACTTTATTGGCCTTCGACCAAAAGAAATTTCAACTTTCCATCGTGTTTTTTTACTCCCAGTAAAGACAATAAATATTATTAAGTAGCCACCAAATTTTACTAAAAGCTTAGGTAATTTTTTCCGAACCTCTGTAATATTCTCTCCATTGGTTGCGTTATTTTTGGGGATCGAATCTGATCTCCCTTAGGCTAATCAGAGTTCATTATTCAATAACATGCAGTACTTTCCAACTAAAACCATAACAATTATGTTCCTATAGCTTTTGATAATTCACCTCTAGCTTTGCAGTGGTTTGCTTTGTTTGCTTGATTGTTGTTGATTTACTTTTGTTGTTTCTCTAGTTAGAGAACTGTTGAATATTATTTTGCCTGACTGCTTTTCGGGATTTTTCGTCGGGGAATGAGTATTATATTTTTCCCAAACTCGAAAACTGGAAATTCGCTATGAACAAATATGATATCGAACGGTATCTCATGGCTTGCCAAATTCCACAGGAGTGAAAAACCTCATGACGCCAGCTCGGCAAAATATTGTGGAGTGAAAAAAAAATAGTCATGAAGGAAGCAAAAATAACCCGATACGATTTCCAAAAATCATCACATGTCCTTCGATCTCGAAAATTCATCGTTTTCGTTTTAAAATATATTTGCGGTGTATCAATAACAGAAATATGTTTTGCATGAAAAAAACAATATAACCAATGAAATATTTGATAATTTTGGCGGTCTCGTGGTATTACTACTGCAAATTTCTCTCCCTGCGCGGGTGAATAAAATAGTGGGTGCAGTGTTAATGGCGGAGGCAGATGGTGGGACTGCTTTCTGGGTGAATTCAACTTTAGCATCCACTGTGATAGAGGGAAAATCGTCGGTAGGTGCCATCGGCCCAGAAGCAAAATCGTTTTCGTATCTTCCCAACCGTACTTCACGGTGTCTTGAGTCCTTTGGTGATGCGCGCGAAGCCCTGTCTAACCATTCCCCCTTCAGTCTGACGTGTCACAGGGAAAGGGAGTTTGATGCTTTTTAGTTAAAAGATTCGCTGAACCCACTCACGGTTTCTTCATTCAAGCACGTTCATAACGTCGGTGCCTTCACACTTGGTACACAAATTTACGCTAAAAGGTGTTCGTCGTGTGGAGTTGGGAACGAGAGACGAATATTTTTGGTGTAATTAATTCGAGGGGTTAAAGTGCAAAGGAGTCTATCCTCAATTCAGCACTTCTTGGGAGTTGATATTGTTCAATGATTCCCCTGATTCCAAGGGGAAATCGACTTTTGTTAGTCAATAGAGAATAAATTAATTTTTATTTATTATAGGCTGACATGCAGGAAAATCAATTGCAGACAAAAACTGTCGAATTCATTGGACTATTCCACTATCAGTGGGATTTCTATTGACCATTCCATTAATTTTCCACACAACCATTAATTCAACTATTTCATTGCTATATGACTTATTCTATTGATATTTTCTCTACTAATTTTTCTCGCGCATAAAATGGAAAAGTTCTTGAAGATTCGATTTTCGTATGAAATTGCGTATACATTTCGTCATTAAAAACCCGAATTAATAGTAGGTTATGATATAAGGGCAATAAATGACTGGTTGTGTACGAGTGTGAAGTTTGTTGCACGAGACGAAGGCCAGTGCAGCAATCACGCGAGATACGACCAATCACTTATCGTCCGCATGTCACATACTGTTTTTTGTCGAGGCTAGAGTTAAAATTGCATTACGTACGAGGGCGGCGTAGCCGCCCGAGTGCCGCTGGTTGGGGCGTGTGGGGGGCCCAGCCCCCCACAAAAAAGCGGGTTCAGGGGGCCAAGCCCCCGGTGGGGTGACGAGGGGGTTAGGGGGGCGGGGCGAAGAATAAAGAATTATAAGGAATTCACGATCGAGCTTAAACTCCTCTTTCACACACGAATACTGCAATCTTTTACATCAATGATTCGGAGGGCAAATAAAATTTCGTGGAAATACTTTCGCTCCTGTCGTATAACCTGGATAGAGCGGAAGGGGGGCGGGGTAGGGGGAAAGAGGAAGGGAGGGTCGCACGATTGAATCGAAATAGCACTTCAGTAATGAAGGCAAAAGCTACGTACAAGTACATACAATTAGATGCCCTATCTTTTTCGCTAATTAAGTGAGTTTTAAGTTGACTAATTAGACCATCGAGAAACGACTCGACTCATTCGCGCAATCCGGTATCAAACTGAAGTCGGCTGGAATGCCAGGATACCTGACATTTTCTTTTTTTTTTTAATCCTCCGTTTACTTTTTATTTTCAGTTTCTTTTATTTTCACCTCCCTCCCCTCCTCGCCGCTATTTCACTGTGTGTATAATCGCGATAACGTCTTTGCTTGGCCACTAAGAACAACCCCCCAACAATATACAGAAGCACTTGGGAGAGATTAACCCTGTGTCTCGGGCATGACGACGATTGTCGTGTTCAAGATAATCTTTGATTCTTTTTAAGTGAATTAAATTGTAAAAAAATTACCCCTTCAGTGGTTTGCCGAGGATGGTACCTTTACTTCAACAATACGGTGAATTGAAAAAAATTCACGAATAGCGGATATTGTCGTTAAAATTGAAATAATTGTTGTTAATTTTGGAATGATCTCCCCATACGATGAGACGTACCCGGCAAAAGTTTGAGAAAAGGGCGGCGCTGATATTGCGTGAGAATTTGATGAGAAGTGCGGCCGATTTTTTAGCCACTATAATTGCATTTTACCGCGTGAGAGAAAGTATTTTAGGGAGACGGAAATTATTGAAGCAATCTCGCGATGCGATTTTGGTTATTTGGTTTTGGCTCTTTGGATGATTTTCCACGAGTTATTAATTATCGCATCAATGACTAACTTTCAATACTTTTATTTACTCCATCGGACTCATTCACGTCTAGCAGTCAGATGTCTCCAGAGTCAATCAAGTCTAGATTGGAAATAGTCTAGGGAGAATTCGTTATCTACTTCATGTTTACTAATGTGTTGTGTTTAATGTGTTGTGTTTACTAATGTGTTGATTTGCGAGGAAATCTACATTACCATATTGAAAAAACTGGACCCCTACTAGTGGCCTTATCACCTGTCAATTCCCAGATAATTTGATGTATATTTAATACAATCCTCGTCATCTGGGCCACCTCACGGTTAACGATAATTTTTTATACCAAAAATGAAGGACATCAAAAATATATTCTTCCTACCAATATTTCCAGTCTGCTTCAGGGCAACATTCTAATATATCAATTTCCTCTTTTATATATCAACAGTAATTTTGCCCCCGGACCGTTGACAAGGAAAATATATTTTGATTCTCTTAATTTTTGCTATGATAAAGTACCGGAGAAGATAGAGAAGCTGGGTCTTTGTTAAAATAATTTTCGGTTGCTTTGAGAATCAGCTGGTGAGCGGTATTAGTCAGTAGACGGCACAACCGTTTTTCTAATTAACTCAGCAGTTACAGCCCTTTCCTCCTATTTCACTTTTTTCTCAAAAATGCAAACGCAATTATGACAATTATTAGCACATAGTTTAAGCCATTCTCCCCGCATTTCAAATTTAAAATTCCCGAGGAGTCTCTAGCCCCTGATTCTTCATGTAGTATCAGCACGATAGGCCAATAGCCACTTGGCAATGCCGAAGATGTTAAAAATGCAAATTACAAGAGTGTTCTAGTCATACAAGGATCGAATAGCCTCGCTCCCTTCACCGAACACTAGGAGGATTAAGCGGTAGTCAGCTAAATGGTAAGGAGTCCAGACGGCAAGCGCACGTGTGGTATACGCTGGGTGCACTTGTGTCATGCCAAGACGTTGCCTCGTTAGCAACACTTCTAATCCAAGAACGACATTCATACTGACCTGAATACCATTAGCTGATGAAGCGCCATTTCCGCGTTCCACTGTACTCCGCGCGGCATCTCCCCTTTAGTGTTGTTCACTCAGTATTCCCCCTCTATTTCCTCTCTGTACTTCTCCCTTTGTGAATCCCATGCATATGCAATACAGTGCCAGCTACTGCCGCTAAGATTTGTTAATTTCAGTAATTGTTCAACAATTCCCACCGGTTACATGGCATCTCTGACTGAATTGTGCGCTGGGGAAACGAAAAAAAATTTAATCACATGTTCCCTGGACAATCATTTGAAGCGCGATTTTCGGCGTTAATTTCTACCGTTTGGTTGTCTGAATTTTACAATCTAAACAATAGTTGATAAACAGAATTCCATTTTTTTGCCAATGTGCATGTGAGCCAGTGAAAAGTTGAAAATAATGTCGTTATGGCTATGGAGGAAATCTGAGAGCAAATCCTGAGGTATTTATTTAACGTGTACGGTATTGCGACTGAGTGTCAATGAAACACTGGGTAAACATTTTTATGAGATCGGTAGTAAAATTCTTGTGATGCTGTGCATAAATAAATTCAATTGCTATTGGCATTTTTTATAGAATTTTTCTTCATTCTCAGATAAATTTTCGAAGAGGATTTTCCGGATTTCTTTGGTAATTTTTATTGAGTCTGATGCTCGGTGTAACTTTCTAACTATTGAACTTTCGGATGTTGAAAAACAACACGTTTGATGGATATCGCATTTTTATGATGTCTCCAAATAGAGAGGACCAAATTTAAGAAGTCAAAATCTGGTGAATATCAAGTCGCGTCTGCCATAATTTATAATATTTAAGGTTAGACACGCGATATTTATAACGACGACAGTGTAAGATAACAAAGGATGATACGACGTTTTGGTGGTTTATTCATAATCTTTCAACTCATTGCAGCTCTTAAATATGAAACGATTTGAACGAGTGATGAGGGTGGGAGGTGTGAAATAGGAAAATAATGGTGAAATGGTGATTACAAGGTCAGTAGAGCGTAAGAAACTTAATACATATTTTATGATTATAACATAGTAATTTTTTCTGCAGTTTTAATTTCAAAAATTTCTTCCCTCTTAAGAGGATTGCAGAAAATAAACAATGTACAAAATCATTGAATTTTCGGTTTCTCTCATACATTAAATATTACAATGATGTAATAATTATACCATACATGCAAACGAAAGGGTCTTTTTTGCCAATTTCCTCCGGGGGAAGGATTGATAACAGAAAAACCCAATGTTCCGTTAATTACCATGGATTTTCCCGATTACTTTCTCTCACTTGCAGAAAATCACTGAAACCAAGCACTAGTTGAAGTAAAATATGGCACTCATCGAAAAGCGGGCGAAACAAGATTCGATCGATCTGGGTAAATGTTTTTCTCTCGCAACACCATCAATAGATATAGGCCCCCCTCTTTTTCTCTCTCCTATCGCCGCCAATTGTTCTATTCTCAATAACGATTTACTCGCTCACATCTCCTCACTCCAATGTTTTTACATCATTACTTTATTCTGGCTCACATTTCTCACAAGTGGCCACATATATAATACGACGTGTGTTTCTACTGGGTATGGGGCCATTGGAGAGGCCCACACGACATCTGTACGTGAGAGTCGTTCTTCTTCCATCCAGCTTTAGTGGGGGCACTTCATCGTGCTCTGGTCGTTACCCAGCTTTTTGTGGCAACTGAAATGAGCCGTCAAATGACTGGGGCCGCGAGAAGAAGAGAACAAGCGCACACACACCGAGATATATATCGCGTGTTAAGGCGAGGGGGTGAAAGACTCCGGCTTGCCGCGTCTGGGCCAGACTTTGGCTATTTGTTGCTCCCCGGGCTTTTCGCACATTTTCTTTTTCTCTAGTGAAAACTCTACCAGCGTTCAATCGCTTCATCCGTATTTCCTGTCACTACTGCTGTTCACTTGTCTCAAACTGGCGTTTTTATTTATTTTAACTATGCCAATTTTTTATTTGTCCCAGAGGACAACGGAGAAAATAGTCTCGGCAGATTACTAATTTCTCTGTTCTGTACTTTTGTTTGTGCAATGACTATTTGCTCTCTTTTCTTGTGACGAAGAAGTAATTGAAAAACATTCCCTCTCTTCATGGAAATTCCCATAACCACTTCAATGACTTTATACTAGTATTTCTGCCATTTCTGCCACAAGCTTGTTTCAAGCTGAACCCGCTCGTTATCCCCTTCAACGTTTCCCCGTCCCACGTTTTATAAATTGTCGGATGTTGCGCGGGACAGATATTTTTGTCCGGATTTTCTTCTCATTTATTTATGTCCACAGATAACTATCCTGGATGTTCACATCTCCCGGATCAATTATTTTTTATTTATCCAGCAGTGGAAAATTTGGCACGCTCGTTTAATCCAGAAGACATGCTGCGGAGGTGGATCCACTCGACTCACAATCCTCAATCACTTTTCCTGAGATATATTTATCAGTTAACGCTGGATCTCGTTATGTCTCGTCAGTGGAGTTATTGCCTCGATAAACACCGTCACCCCGGAACAAATTGCAACGACGGAAAAGCCGTTTCGCACTTTACAACTACCCGCCATCCCCAATTCCAGAGATATCTCTCTCTCTCTCTTACCCACTTTGAAGGACAAATTGCGACTCACTCGGTTGTTGACGACAATCGAAATTGTAGAGTGGGGTATTTTGTCAGTGTTAAATACAATTGGAGATTCCCAGTGGGGCGTTCTTGCGCGAAGGGGACTGGGAATAAGAGCAATCGAATAATAATTATCCGGGAGTAAAATAGGCGTTGAACTATAGATAAATACAATTAATTTTTGAATCTATTGAAAATTCAGTTGTATGTACTGTTTAGATTTTGCGATAACGTTGAAAATTTTCAATTCCAAATTTTGTATCTTTTTTCTTTCTGAATGTTTAATTATCAATTTGTAAAATTGAAAATTGTTCCTACATTTTTTCTGCATACGTGCGCTGCAGTGAATGAGCGAATGTCTGTGAAAATCCAAAGTTTTTCGTCTGCGGAAATTTCTGTTTTGAAATTATTTCGTCCTAAATAGCCATAGAACCCTCTGGAGAAATTTAATTCGTTGACATCGTTTTGTTTTACTTTTATGATCCTTTCACCCCTCCTACTCAATGCCGGAATCTCTCTCCTTGCGCCTCCACCACTGCGTCTATTTCCGTTTTATTCGCTCTCATTTCTCTTCTCTTTTTTCGTTGTTTCTTTGATTCAATTCTTTATAGTCACACATAAAAAAAGTCATTTCCGCTTGATGCAACGAGTAAAATCCTAGTGTGGTATGGATGTATAGTTTCTACATGGGTTATTTCTTTGGACTTGCCGCGAGTTGAACGAATGAGTTTAAAAAAAGACGAAGCAAGGGGAAAAAAAATTAAGGAAAAGTGAGAGATGAAGGTGGAAAATGAAATAAAAGTTTTAGCCTTCTTTTCATGCGCTTCATGCGCTCAGACAACTTTTGCCGCGAACTTTAACCATAGAAATTAATGAATGAGTTGCACTTTGTACGGTTAGGACGAGGAAGGAGTGACGTTGGCTCGCGGGGCCCACTTGTCGGTGGTGGGTACAGTTTTAAAATAAATTCCACTGTCAAACGCCTTTCGTTCCGCTCCTTCATGAACCGTTGGCTCGTTACAGCCCCTCTAGGCCCGTTTGGTGTTGATGATACGAGCGGGAGAGGGCATCCCAGGAGTTATATGCGGAAACATTGGCTCCACGATGATTAAAATAAAAAGCAACCAACTAGTGGCCCATGTAAGAGGAAGACGAAGAAACGCATGACGATCGGACTGAAACAATTGATTTTCCCATTCGTGTTGTAACCTCACTAAAAAAATCCTGGCATTTTCTCCCCCACCATTCCCTGCGCCGCCCCAACAAATTTTCAAAGGTTAGTCAGTCATGGGCCGTGAGATTAATTGGTACGTAACATTTTTCGGAAGTGACCCTATTCATTACAACCTCTTCCTCTGGTTATACACGTTTTTATTGACTTTTGGCACTCTTCGAGTCATTATCTCCGTTGTACTGATCATCTACTACCACGCCTCGTTGCTTGTTATCTGCTCATCCTCCTGAGATCGTACGACAATAAGAATAAAGGTGAGCTGTGTATGGCAAAATTTTTTTTCACAAGTTCACTGCTTATATGCCACTTTCACAATTAAGTCAAAACATTACTTCCTTGGGTAATTCTGGATTATGGATTTTATTAGTGCAAAGAAGTCTTAATTAAGGTCGTGATAATCTTAAGTGCTAAGAAGGATCTCGAACTTTTTCAGAAATTGAATTCATTTGACATATTTTTTTCTGTTTCAGCTAAGTTTCCACCAGCCGTACGATGATTCATCTCTCAGTAACATTTCTCTATGTTTAATCCAGTTTTATCCCTCAATAAATCATGGATTACCCACGAAACGCTTTTTTCAACTCCCACACTCAAAACGCTAACTAAACCGGGAGAAATGTACGGATGTCAACAAATATTGCATTAAAAAAAATGTACCCTAATATTTTACAACGTCCAAGGATTATCGATCCATCATCAAATGCTCTACGCCTGAAGAACACAAGCCTGGAGGGACAATAATCCCGTGAGTGAAGGTTAACGTTAGTAAAAACTGACGGCGGTGAAATTAGAATTACCGAGGCTAATCTTTTTAATTCCCAACGTCCGCTTTGTGGCTTATCACTGTGATTTTCATCCCTCCATAGTGCCCACCCGCCGACTACTATTCCTTGGGAGTTATATTTTTACAGCAAAGGAGGAAAAAAGTGAGTGGAAAAAAATGCATCGGAAACGGTACATTTTACGTCTGGCCCTGTCGCTCTTTCGCCCTATCCACGAGTTTCAAGTGTAACCCGTTAGGGATAAGACGGTTTAGAAAGGGATACCCAGGTGGTGTATGGTTTGTGGCAAAATACATGAATGTATACATACATACAAGTGGAAGGTATGAGTGCTTGGAATTTTCGTGTGCAAAGAGAGTCATAAAGTGAAAAGATGAAGGCAGGAAGTCGGCGGATGGGGAAGATGGGGGGGGGGGGGTGGGGCTGGATGAGGTCGCGGAGGAAAATGGTTTTGAGGTGGAGATGTGTGCAGAGTTAGTCCTCATTGGGCGCCTCATGAAACAGGCTATGAGTGGAGGCTACCGAATATAGGGTAACTCGAGATAATTATTTCCTTGGTCCGCTTGGGCGTCCTATTTAGACCATAAAATTTGCATACCAGCCTCTCCCCTCTCTTCGCGAGCTGCCTTACCACCCAGTCAAGACTCGGGAGACTCTGGGTAACAACTATAATCCTCATTCTCCTTCAGCCCCCTCGCTACCGACGTCTATTTTACCCTCGCCGCGTGGTATCCTCCCGGTTTAGCGTGTTTAAAAAGACATTAACCCCCGCCGCCCCCATACTTCCTCTCCACCGTTTGGCTTTCGGTGCTTTCCTTTCGCAACTCTTGGTGCAACATCCTGCAACCAAATATCATCCACTGGGATTCTTCCCTCTCTCCCCACCCCCTTCCTTCGTGCGAGGCGAGTTTGTACACCGAATAAAAATAACTTGGAGGATGCTACATATTTCATGCAAGCGATTGTTGGATTTTTACTCTGTTTTTAAGGGGTTATTGTATTTTGTTTATTCAGTGAGTAAGTGGGATTTGAATTGGGGAAATTGAAGTTGTTTTAGTTGGGATTCGGCGGTTGATTGTGACTTGAAATGGGTTGGTTAGTCGGAGGGTGGGAATATTCATTGGGGAATGTAAAATTTCTGAACTTGCGGGAAGAAAAAATACGAAGTTGCGGTGGCAAAGAAATGGGGTAATCGAAGGGGGGAGGAAGGGGGATGCTTTTTTATGTTCTTTTGTTTTACTTTAAATGAAAAATATGGGGAGCAAGAGGTGAATTTTCATTCGCTCACTTTGAAAAATTCAGTGAGAGTTCGGGGTATTTGACATTGACATTAAATTTTTTTAGCCTAGAAATCTATTTGTACACTGAGAAAAAAAATATAGTTGACCCCATCAAGTATTGTGCAAACAAACAAAAGCCAAAAATATGCACACAAAATATTGTTCTTCATTCTTGTCTAAAGAATATTTCATTACAAAAATTATGTTTTTTTTTGTTAGAGTAACGAATTATTTTTCAAAATAATCTTAAGAGTATATATTATAATTACCTTCTGTAAAGGGAGAAAAATCGGATCGGGTTGGAGATGGGGGAAATATTTCAACGATTTCACGTACGATGTACAGCAGTGGTACATGTTCACGAGACGTGGAAGGAAATCTATAGGTTGCCTGAAGCTTAGTTGGTGTCAGTCACAGAGCGATATAGACAGTCTCGCGTCTTTGCCTCCTATCTCCCTATGTCTTTCTAGCCCCTTTCGTATTACGGAGAGATTCGAGTCACTGGGAGCCGCTCAAGGTGGATGATATTGGTCTCTTTTCTCCTCTATGATTTCACCCTTGGTACTTCCTTCAGTTACGGATCCGTGTGGAGAGAGAAGTGGGAGGATAAGATAGTGTTTTTACATTTCTCCGTCTCTCCTCTGTTGATCCCTTCGATTTGAGCGCCAATCGAGCAATGTCAATTGCGCATGTATGTCTCTCAAGAGTGAGAGAGAGGGAGAATTTTCATGCAATTTTACTCTTCATCGTACAATTAAATTTCTCCAAAAATAAGCCCCCCCCCCCCTCCCATTAATAATTCTCGTCCCCCACCCTCGAAAAATTTAAAATTTCGTCCAAGCGTGTAAAATTCCACCCCATTAGCATCCTCCATTTTCCCTCCAATTAATACATACACAGTCCACTGCAGATAGGATACATTAAAACGTTTGACACTGACATGCACTCGGTTGGTTTGCCCAGTGCACCTCCGGTCACTGCTTGGTCGACATTGGACCATCCCTTCTACGCATACAGGGGTTCTCTCATGCATATGCTAATCGTATCTCCACGGAGTGGGTGACACCCTCCCACTCACTCCACCATAGACAACTACCTCACCCTTCTCGCCTGCGCGACTCTGAGTGCAGACATGCAGCCATTCCCTAAGTCCGCCAATGCCTCGGTAATTTTGCCTGCATACTCATCTTTCACCTAATCCCACACCCCTTCCTCATCCCTTCATTTTTTACGCACATTCATAAATTCAGAATTTTTTATCAATCAAATCTTGTCCTCTCATCCCACGCTAATTTCATTTGGAGGTTCAGGGACTGATTGTGGTTTACAATGAATTATTTAGATGGAAAATAAAGTTCTGATACATTTACTGCAAGTCACTGCAATGCCTCCTAAAATTATGATGCATTCCAAATCTCCGGATATGAGTAAAATACTATTTAAATAATTCAAATTGAATACTACTCGAAATAATTCATCGAAATTTTCGGTAATTTCGGCCAATTCAAATTTTTTTATTCAGAAGAACAACGGGAAACTTACAAATGATATCACCTCACATCGCCATACCCTCATTGACTTCATTTTGTGTGGCAATAAAGACCAGTATGCGTCGAATATTTTCTATCCAATATACATATTTCCAAATATTGTCCCTTGAAAACAAAATACGGTAAATTTTTTATTTTTGTCATCATTCCTCACGCAATAGCTGCCCTCTTGCAAGAAATTCACAGCTCCCAGTCCACAACTGCATCTTTTCTCCATCCCTTAAATATTTCTCGCCAAACACCTGTGCCAGCTCGCCTAGAAGCTCTCGCACGCAACCGATTTCACGTTCCAAAGAGTTAAGTGAACGCCTTGTCGATTTTTCCCCCTCATCCCTCCGATTCTTGTTTCCATGAAGGTTCCTGGGGCGTACGTCGTATCGGTTCTGTTGTGTCGTCAACTTTTGTCAGAGTGCCGCGATCGAGAGATGGCTCGTTTGAATGCCCCAGCACTATTTCTCTCCCGAATACATCTCACAAAACGTCAACGATCCTTTTGTTTTCGACGTACAGCCGGAGAGAAAAGGGGAGAGAGAGAGAGAGAGAGAGAGAGAGAGAGAGAGGGAGAGGGATGCAGCGTACGTACGCCGATTCAGCATTTTGCTGCATACAGTATATACGCACAGATTCAGAGACAGCGAGGAGAGTCAGTCAAGGTAGAAGGGAGGTAAACTGCGTGGCGAGAGAGGGAGAGCGAGGAGGTGGAAAAAAGAGCGAAAAGAGTATATACTGCGGGTATATCGCAGTCCCAGCGCCGAGAGGGAGACAGATATTCACATATACACACAGTGGGACTTGATTTAAGGCCAGTTCGATATCTTCGTTGAATCGCACAACTGCAGTGGTTAACGAGCGCTCTCTGTGCTGCACCTATATAGAAAAGCCTTCTCTCCCTTCTCCCAGCGCTGCACGCATGTCGTTCGTTACGGGGACTTCACTTTATTTCCCTCACTCAAAATGTTTCATGCATACTGGTATTGAGAGTGGGCAAACAGTGGGATTCATTCTTATTGTATCAAAAATGTCGGTCATGCCATCGATCGTTCTCCTCTTTATTTCACTTGGTGGGATATGTTTGCTCTTTTTCTTCGCAAGTTTCTGTCTTCTCTTACTCTCTTTGCTCTTCGCGCATTTCAGTGGGTTTATGCTACAGCGGTGAAACGTTTGACGAGCATTCACTGAGAATGCGCCAATTCAGGGAGCCAAGGTTGATCCTGGTGATTAACTCGCTGGAGAAATGTCTGTTAGTGGAAACGTACGGAGGACGATTCCGCGATGATTATTTTTTTTTAGATTTTTTTTTGCGAGGAGTTTTGTTTCCAGGGGACAAGCGTTCCTCTCGCAGACGAGGGCATTGTGAATTCAATTAATGGAACTCAATAATTGCGTGTGGGAAATATATGGACGAGTGTATGAGTCACGGGAGAGTCACGAGCGTGGAGTTTGGTTATATTGATATATTGATATATTTTTCAAGTCTCAATTCATGGGATTGACTGGAAATTGTGAGCGCCAACTTCGAATATTATAATTGATGAAGGGGATACCAAATTTTTTTTTTCACAGTGAACCGGAGCTTTGGGAAAATCGGAAAAGAAGTATTAATGGTGTACTCCGAATTTTCTACAAGTCAATTCTGAGCCTTATCGAATTTTTCAGAAATTATCTATTTCTCGCTCTGAATAATCATTGGAGCTATCAATGATGTAAAATAACTTTAAAATAATTGGATTTCCTATTTAGAATCTTTAATAATTTGGATTTATCTGTCTATATTAGTCACGGGATAAAGTATTAAACAGAATCTCATGTTTAAAAAATCGAACATGAACAGAAAATATGGAATAAAAATTACGTATGTTTTGCGTACTTCCGAAGCGAAATATTAGAAACCGTCATAATTTTTCTCTGAATCATCCGAAGAATTACTATACCGTGCATTTGATGATTGGATTCTGTAATCAGCAAGTGAATTTCACGTTTCCTAATTTTTACCGAAAAAACAAGGTTAGAGCATTATAATTTGTCGCGTGTCCGTCAACGCTATCAGCGAGATATTTCACCTGATGATATTACGTCTTTACGATGTTTCGTCGTTACTCCCGAAAGTTGACATCGTTACGCGTCACTCAGACATTTCTCCGTGGGGTGTGAAAAACCGCGAGGGATTCAACGATAATCCAGTTGACCTGGGACGACAGTCTATCCAACGTCCTCGGGTTCATCCAACTTCTCACCATCGGTACACTCCCAGTGGAGTATATCCTCCAGGTTCACTCTACCTCAGCCATCTTTCTCAGTGCATCCAGGATGAAACCCCATCATTTGGCCTTTTCATGGTGAAACCGGAGCGCAGGTGACGGACACGTTTGGTGGCTTTTAAAGGACGGAAGAGAGGGAAGATGCAAGCTCGCATACATAAAATGAAATGTATACACCAAAAGATGCGGAATGGGGTGAAAGAAGAAAAATATACTGAGGAGAAATGATGGATAATTGAGAGACTCCCATGAGGGGGCAGTTTGAAAAAAAAGATGAGCAACTTTTTAAAAGGCAACGGAGAGGAGCAAAGGAGTGCTTGTCTTCGTCGCCTTTAGAGAGACGGATGGCTGGTTGGGAGGGAGAACTTAAACATATTTTCGCGGTTCGTTTATTATTCGGTCTACGATAATCCGGGTGACGCGTCCGATAAATCCCACTGGGAAACGACGCTCTCACTCCTCGACACTATCCACTGGAAAATGTGGTTAATTTTTTTTTTTACTCTGCCATGGTGGGACACAATTTTTACAGCAAATTTTTTGTTTATGTACCATGCGGGGAGAATAATATGAAAGTTTTATTAAGTTTGTATTGACTTGCAAGTTCACCCGTGAAGTTGCCTTCATTATTTATTCCTTGGAGGATTCAAACAATGCGGAGGGACATTTTATTCGATTTGAGGGATAATATATCAAGGTGAAAAGAAGAGGGAAACTTTTGGCTTCTGGCGAAGGGTTCGTTGGTGTGTAGTCGTGGTGCTATTTTGTGATGGAGTTGATATTAGATTACGGTAAAATCGAGTGAAGTTATTGGAGTCATCGGCCGTAATGTTCCCCTGTTCCAAAATTGCTGACAATTTGTTCGATAGATTTGCCGTATAGCAACTAGATGGAAAATGTTTGTAAATTTTTCAGGTCTACACTGTTGGAGAAAATTTGAAATTTTATAGACAGTTTACCACTAATTTTCAGAACCGTGGCACTGCATTGGAAGTAAAATAACTACATTCAGTGAAATTCTAGAATTGAGTTGTTTAGCGATGAAAATAGGCCGATCCTCTTAAATTCCGAAAGGAATAGGAATATTCAGTACAATATTTATCCCTTTTCTGGAAATTCAAGGATACGAATCTGAATAATCGAGTTCTTATCAACCTTCTCCTAAACTCATGAATTTTCCTTGACAAAATTTCTTGAAATTCCAGTGGAAATTAAATACGGTAGAAATTTCTGACAATTGTATCAAAAAATTCAGACAAATTTTTTTAACAGCCTAGTAGAGTCGTTGCCAACATTCTCGGTTTTCAATGGCATGCCTGATTAAAATCCCACCGGCACTTAAAAGTCGTAAAAAATATCCTAGACATCCAAAATTTCTAACTGTGCAGAATTACTCCAATCAATGACTATTGCCCCAATAATTGACAATAAAAAAAAGTAGCTCAAAGTATAACTATAAAACATTACAAATTCTCACATCGCCACTCAGCCTAATACCGAGAAATTCCTCTCTCCTTCTCGTCCTCAAATAACCTGCCCAGGAATTCTATAAAACTCTCAGTTCCCATTTACAGTTATCCATTTTTTAATGTAAAAAGAAATTCCCAACCGAATGCGAACAAATAGCGGATACCACCGCTCATTTTGGAAAATCCTTTTAATGCAATCTCTACCCTCGGATCAGACGGAATAAGACAGTGAAGATTCTATACGAATCTCGCGTATACTGCACTGGTAGGTAAGGTTTGAAGAGGCATACGGTTGTTATTCCTCCTCGTTTTCTCTCCTAAAATCCAGTTGCACACACGCGATACGGGGGTATACTCAGGGCGCGCGCATCGCTCGTCTTGTTTCCCCCAGGTCGTTTGACGGAAGCCGATGCATTCCGCGAGACATCGCGACTGTCTCACTGATCTACCTCTCCGTGGGCCCTCTCTTCTCTGCCTTATTTATTGCCACGAGGGAAACCAACAGGGGAATCGCAGTGTGCGCCAACTAGAGAGAAACAGAGAGAATGGTGGAGAGCAACCGATGAGGACTGGACGAAGAACGTCTCCCTCCTTAGGCCCTTGTTGATCAAGAGGAACGAACCGGATCGATGGCCATTGCATTGGTTACATTGGCAAAGAGGAGCACCGAGAGACTCGCATTTGGCATGTTCGTATTCAAATCTGTCTCCAGGTTCGTCTCCGCGAGACACCGAGGGGGGAGGGCTTTCTATTCATCTCTTTCTCCCTCTCTCTCTTTGCCTGCATACACTCAGACGGAGAGGGCCCGAGACGATTTTAACGGAGAGGTCCATGTCGAATTAAAAATTTTCCATTGGAATAATTAAGAGCCCTCTCTGCATGAGAATACTCTTCGGGAGAATTTCAAACGTTGAAGCCCAACCTGACGGCCAAGTCAAATTGAGAATATGCACGTCCGTAGAGGTGGAAAAAGAAGGCTGAGCATAGGAAAGAGAGAGAGAGAAAAATTAAATGAATATCTTCAGGCGTTGCTGAGCCATGGAAATCTCTGCCAGTACATTTGCCTCTTATTTTCCCTTCTTTTTTCAACATTTTTCATTGTACCTTTCTATTCTATCAAAGGGAGAGGAACAGTGGAAAAAGAGTAACTGGAGGGTCTTGGGTAGGCGGTGCGAAGGGATTTTTATATATAGTATTGCACACAGACGAGGGAACGATGTCGGCCAATAGTTCATATGCCGAGTGTCGCCTCTAGTACGTGACCGTCCTCGACAATGAGACCCGCGCGTGCTTGAAAATTCGAAGGCGTGTGCATTTATTTCGAGGGTGGTCCATACACCACACCTTAGGTGAAATTGCACCTTCTTTCCCTCTTCTCTAGAAGATTTACCCCATTCTCTCTTACTCTCTCTCTCTCTCTCTCACGCTCTCCCTGGGCTGGGGGGGTATCACGTCTGAATATTACTGTAAGTAATATTAATTGTAAAAATATTATGCGACAGAATTTCATCAACTAAAATATCACCCGTGAAAATGACAAGGTTTGAGGGTCTACTTCTCACATATTAGTTAGTAAATCATAATGAGTCTAAAAAACAATTTTTCCCCGCGTTCCAAACCAAATTTTTTAGTACTTGCCAGCGGAAGTTACAAGATGCTCAAACGCACAAGCTACAGAGGAAAAGGACGGGTTGTGATATGCGTTGCGGCGAGGGGTTTCTACCTACTGAAAAGGGTCCCATGTTTGATAACCCAATAATGAATGGCAAGGGGATGCCCTTTGATTTACTGGTATTTCAGTGCAGCCTAACTCCTCCGAGCTTCTGAGCGCGTGTGTCACACGAGGCACTAACTGGATAGAACTTTAGGTGCGTGAGGGGGAGCAGGAGGTGAGGGTAGAAGTTGGAAGGATGGAAGAGAGGAATCGAAACATAGGAGCTCCCATTAATTTGCCGAGAGCCATTATTGTATACACCGTTCGAGTGAAACTCCCTCTTCGGCGTTTTCTATATTTTTTGCTTTCTTTTTTTTTTTTTTTGATTTTTTTAAAAAGGATATCTAGTTACGATGGCTGATTCATAAAGGTCCCTGAATTGATTAAACATCGCATAAAAAATGTATTTTCAGAATTAACTGAACCACTGCGTTAAGTAAACTCACAGAATTGTAAAACACGGTCATAAAAATTGGAGAAAAAACAAAAACGTTCATGAAATCACCCGACAAGATAAAAACTGAAAATAGCGATGAAAAAATTACCAATATTATATTGATTCAGTTGTAAATATTGAGAACACAGAGCATAGGATAGCTCATTATATATTGAATTTCATTTAGCCATGTTTTTTCCTCTGTGCTTCATCCAAAACAATATCCAGCCCGGTAGGGTATACACTAGATCTTTAGGTATTACATTCCGTCAAATATACAATGTCTCTGATAATTCCAATGGTTCGTTATTTCGATCACGAATCCCTCAGCTACCCGGCTCTCTTCCATGGAGGGGCTCGATTGATAATTCAGTTAGTCGGTTTCACACAGTTGATTTAACAGCGAATCTCTTCGCTCCCTCTCTTTTCCAATGGTTATTCCACATCTTAACTAACGTTGTATATACATATAGATTCTAACGGGTGAAATCCATGACCATTGGGATTCACGATTCAATTACAAGTTAAACGCTGTAGATCTTCACTGAAGGGCTCCCGGTATCGCGAATTATCCCTCCTAGGTATCCATTGCGTCTAGCTCTTCCATTCTCAACTGACGTTCCAACCCCTCCAGTCTTCGCCCTTGCGTTGTTACTGTGCGAGAGAGAATCAAGTCGGTCTCATAATCTTCTCTCCTCGCAAACCCCTGCCGCCCCAGTCCCTAATAAACTATGCAGCCTGAATAACAATGAGCTTGCGGGTGTCACCCGCTCGTGTCCAAAGTCAAAACCTCACCCTCGGTCCTTTAATAACGTCGCCTCATTTCGATCTTCCTGGCTTCCCCTCGCGTCCCAGAGGATAGCCACTTTTGTTTTCTCTCCTCCCCCGGCTCTCTCTCTTGTTCTCTCACTGGAACACTCGATATGTTGTCATTTTGTGGGGCGTCGATGTATCCCAAATCCACTGTCTTCTTGCTTTTTGGCAATCTGTGTGGATTTGGATAACTCCGGAAATTCTAACGCTCGCTCGATATATTTTTTTATGCAATTGCGAAGGAAATTACATAATTTCTATTTAATAATCGTAAATAAATCAAAATTCTCGGTGAAAAATGAATTGTCTCTTTTAAGTAATAGTGTCGATGATTATAAAGGAGTGTTTGAGGACTTTAGAAATACCAATGAGCTATAAAACTTTTGAAATAAAATCGCGTTTCGTTTCCCTGCCACGTGCACTCGATATCTTGTAGCTTTGTAGAGCTTGAATCCATCCAAAATTCACTGTTTTTCTCTCTTCATAAGAATCTGTATGGATCTATGTATCTCACGAGACTTCGACTCTCCCTCGACGTATTTTCTCCGACGATATGCCCCTCGCGATTTCCACTCGATTGGGAAAAAAAGCATCGAGGTGAGACGGGCGGAGACGGCGGGAGTAGACGTGGGGTGGATATATGACGATTTTATTTCCAGGCCATGCCACTTGTAGGGTTTTATTGCTGTTTTACTACTGTCGGAAGGAGTGGCTTGAATTTATTTTTAAGATTTTTCGGCAATTCAAGAGTGGGAGTCGAATTGTGAAGGATTAACAATAAAAAATTATGACCTAGGGAGTTCATAAAGTGGGACACGGAGGATTTCGGTGATTTGCGTCAAATATTCGAGGAATGAATTTGAATGAACACGCGATTATTGAGGGGTTTGTAAAGAAATTATTATGGATTATATGAAGTAAGAATTTTGCAGGATAGGAATCTTTATTGAAATCGATTTATTCTGGCAATAACAGAAACTATCATATTGAAGGGATCTATGTATTGATGTTTCGCATTTAGGCAGTCCATTATTAGTTCGCTCAAAGCCGAATTTTTGGCGGAAATTTGAATACGAAATTCAAGTCATTTTCTAGGAAATTAATTACTCGTCCAATCTCTGAGACCAGAATTCAAAATACCGTGGTGAATATTATATGGCTAGAAGTATCAATAATTCAACTGCTATTGTATTTTATTACATATTTTTATATTATTCGTAGATGACTAAAACCAATGGATAAAAGTTATTCATTTTTTACCGTGTAATTGTACTGTAAACCTTCATTTCAAGTCCTCACAGTTTGCTACTATTGAAAATCAGAAATTAGGATTTTAGGACAATGTCATTCGTGGAAAAGATGTATATATATAATATGTGCGACGCATCAACGGGCTTTTACCCTCTGGAAAATTCAAATCTATTGCACTCAGCATTTACGGGATTGCAATCATCCAGTGTGCATTGGAAAAAAGGCTTATTGAAAAAAAAACCCTCTAGGATTACAAAACTATAAAAAGCCTCATTCAAAATCCATCTCCTGTTACATCTAGCCGTTGAACAAAATATTCCTCCATAACTTGTTAGCCGTGTGTTTTTTAAAACCGTGCAATGATTGGAAATTCGATAGCAAAATCCGATTACAAATGAAAGGAAAAAAAAAATAGTTCTAGAGGATTCCATACCAGGAAGCATTCCGCATTTATGTTTCTACAATGCGGGAACAACGTTAATCCCCTAGAAATTGGGAATAGCCGCATATCGTATGCAGCGATGCGTTTGATTGTTAAGTCTCCTCTCTCGTATGTTGTAAAAAAAAAAATTACTCCGAGCGACAGAGTAAAAGTTGTCAAATCTATCGACATTTCAAGTGGCAAGAGGCAAAGGGAGAAAACCCGTGATCGCGTTATTGTTTTTCCCTCGCTCCTTCGTCCCTCTTGGTGTCTGATACCGAGAGACTTATAAAAAGTGATTTCACAAGGCAATCGGAAGGGAGTCGTTTTTTCTCCCCCCAGTGCGAGGATAGGAGGGATTGAAAATCGTATTTTATCGTGAAATCGATGCATTTCCGTCCCTCAACCTGAGGAAAAAATTGTCAGAGATGATTCTAACATCGCAGAATTTAGAAAAAAAAATTGATGAAAAAATATTACTGATAAAAATCCCAAAGCTATTGATAACGCCCGAGTTATGGTCGTAAATCCCATCTCTTCTTGTGTATAGCCGCGTAAATCAGGGGAGCGTACTACGCCTGTGCTCCACGCTACCTCTATCCCTGCTTCGCATAAAAAAGTGGAGAGGAAAAAAAATGTTCGCAAAACTAATCCGCTTTTCTGCACGCGTCCGTCAACGGCTTTAGACGAGAGGGCCTATTTGGGAGGGGGGTTGTGTGAAAGCTGCTGCCAAAATGACGCTGAAAAGAACGAAGTTGGGTCATCGGGCGTATCACCAAGTGGCGATAGGCAGAAAGGGCTGAAACGGGCAATGCAGTGTAACAAACCAGAAAACGCCATTGGAGTGGGCGAGGGCTATGAAAATTGTGTTAAAACTCTGAAAAGCTTTCGATTTTTCCTGCGGTCGTTGAAACGATATCGCATCGAGCTTTCGTATTGTCCACTTCGAATGTTTGCAACATCGCAATGGCAATGGCTCACTGTGTGCTGGGGGAAAAAAAGGAAGAAGTACGGGGGAGAATGAAAAAATGCGAAATATTTCGATAACGAAGGTATAACGCCCTGTGATCCGTATGCTGCGGGGAGGATTTCATTGTTGGAAGGCAGGAGGTATACGAAAAGCACCCGTGACAAAGTGTGACAAGTCAAAGCCGTGCTACTGTTACGATAACCGTGTCGGTGGGCTTGTGAACAAAAAAGGTGTGCAATAAAAAAAAACTGAAATGTAAGGGAAAAATGCACATTGCTGCCAATGGAGCTACCGGATATTGTTATGACGTGACATTGTTCATTGGATTTTCAATGGTGTATCATGTACAGCTGTAGTTGGTGTTTTTGACAGGGGAGAGTCTCGTCACTCAATCGTCTTACTCGTCTTGATATTATTCGAACCGCGTTTTTACCTTTTGATAGGTGATTTCATAGGTTTTTTTAATGGAGTTTGATGTATCGTAATTTGAAGTGTTAACAATAAATTGGATACATTGAAAGGAATTGCACAGAGATAAAGTGAGCCACAGCGCGCATTATCATTTTGTAGTCTCTGATGGACGGGTGGGTAGAAAGTTTGGAAAAAAAAACAAGTATTTTCGTGAATCGATACCCAATAGTTTCATTTCACAAAGGAAAAATTATTATTAAGTTATTGATGAGACGTGAATAAATCAATAAATGAGAAGTTTTAGGTTCAAAATAACAAATTACATTATAAAATCGTAGAATGTCTAAAATTCGTGTCTTAATCTGCGAGATTAAAAGTGACAGTAATTAAAGAAAGTACTCTTGAAAACGGCAACAATTGTTCCAATTTTTGGGAATAGTTTATAAGGTATATCTTTGAGTTCTATTTCACGAATGAAAAATGGTTATGGAGATGTTAACGACGACTTTCCAATAAAAGATCGGAAAGGTGATATATTTGAGGAGGAAACATTCTATTCAATGAGGAATCATCGAATCGGGCCGAGTACCACGGGGAGTTACGAGTACCCACAAACCTCTTCACGTATGGGCTCGACACGTATAATCACCGCCGTGTATATTTCCTCTGTTGCGTTTGATATCCACCGGTGCATTCTTTTGTCGCACCTCAACCCGGCGATTTTGCAGAACTGATCATTACATGCTGGGTCCGATCAAAAAGCCCCGCTGCCAGACCCTGCACTCAAAAATTCAAATGAATATTTGCGTTACATTGCAACATGCGAATGTAAATGAAGAGGAAGATGGAATATAGAAGGCGAATTGAGAAAGAAAATAATGAAATTTGATCACGATTAAAATCCAATTATGAATAATGTAAAATGTGTTTTAATAGTCTAATGTATTAGATAAAATTAGTGAGTTCGATTCATATAGAGGAAATTCATACATAAAGTTTTCCATAGTCATCAAAATTTCACAAATTTTCATATCTTTTAGCACTAAATTTGTGGAAAATCCTGGTTTTATAGTACAATTTGTGAATTTGCCAGTAAAATCACTGCATTTTTGGCGTACCACTCGAGTGAATCTCTAGAAAAATACTCTACAAAAATGCTCATTACTCCATGGGAATATGCAAGAGATAACAATAAATTCTAAAAAATGGACATTTATTTGTCACTGTTCTCGACGAGGCTTTAAACTTTATAAATCCAAATTTGGAGATATTGAACAAAGACTGGGCAGACAAAACCTCTCACCCTCAACGTCGTATCTGACTCGTCCTCCCATGTCTTCTCCAATTTTTAAACCTCTCACATTTCTCGACTCCCCTCTGTTCCTTCTCCCCCTTTCCCAAACCGCAAACATTAACCGTGGATATTTGTTGCGAGAAGCGTCTCGTAAATTGCAGTGCAAATTTTTGGACCTCCGTTTCGTTGAAGACGTTCGCGACATGGTCAGACACTGAGGGAAGAACAAACAAAATCATGAATAAGTTGTAAAAATTAATAAACCACAAATTGCTAATTGGAAGATCTAAAGCATGAATAATTCCTCTATCAGTTTTAAAAATTGATAATCCACTTTTTTAACACAAGTAAAATACATTTGATTATTTTTGGTAACCGAATCTGTTGATTTTTACTTTTGTTCTCTCCACAAAACTAGAGGTAAATTATCAAAAGCTAAAAAGAAAGTCAGTTCTTTTAGAATTTGCGAAAAATTCTACCTTTCGTTGCTACACGACAAAATTATGCGGAAATATTCAATGATTTTTGAGGCCTGGGGGTATTACTGCTCACAATGCTGCCGAAAATGAAGCTCATCGAGGTATGATGCCCTATTATTAGATTTTCCCTACAGTTTCCAAGATTAGAGCACAATTTCAACTTCTTTCTACTCACAGCGGTGAATATTAGCAATTCCATAAACAATTGACTTGAATCGACGTCCTTTAACCAATGAAAAGTGGTTTCACTGATATATAATTCCAATAGCACAGAAAATTCGACTGAAAAACCGACAAAACGTGCGATACCGCTTAATTACAAGTGTTCCAACTGTGTCAAGACACCTGTAAAATAAAACGACTTGAAATTTTGCGGAAAAGAGCGGTGGAATGTTGAACAGATGAACCCATGAAAAATAAAAGTAGCCTCGAATCGTCTGCTCCCTCTCGCCACCGAGTGCACGTAAAAACATCTCGGAATTCAAGGATTATGACTGACGAGAATGGACGATGAAGCAGAAGTTGAATAAACTGGAGCGCTCCACTTTTGCTGCTCCAGCGAATCTGTCGCATTTCTTCAAGACATTTATTCCATAACCTACGTATAACAACCTGTCCATATATTCTAGAAGGGGCTTCAAACTCCAGTTGAGTCGTTTTTCGGATTTCATAATGAAGCCATAAAATGAAAAAAATGCATTACCACGCCAGGCGGATGTGTTGACAGTTTTCGTTGGAATCATCCATAAAAAGGAATGGCAACAAGTAAATCGTGCAAATTGTCCAGAAGAATCTAGACAAAACAATGCAATAAAACCCGAGTGAAATCAAATGTGCTCTATATACCGTTAAAGAAACGAAATAAACCAGTAGAGATTTGCTTCGATCTTCTAGAAGTATGATTTTCATGTGTCATTCATAGTCTCCAGTTTATGTATCTTTTCGTCTTGAATACTATTCCTTCTTGAAGAAATTATATTAAACTGTTATATAAAAAAAAAACAAAAAAAATAGAAATTTAGAGAAATTTAATAAATGAGTCGAATTTTTATGAATAGTCCCTTTTCTTTAAGAGTCTCTTTGACGCTCATATTTGAGCACTAAAATATTCAATTGTATCGATTAACGACTCAGAAATTGAGCAAATGCTTTTGGGACCTTAGGCCCCTAAACACGTCCTGAAAATTGAATTTTCGGGCTTTGTTGATTATAATGGGTCGGCATAACTCACAAAAACCGAAACTTAAATTAGACCAATTTCAATGCTTCCATTGGGGCAAAAAAAAAACTCAAAAACATAAGAAGAGAGTGCGGAAATGCGGAGAATAGGGAGTGAGGAATAGCAGTAATAGTGATAAGAAGAGCCATAAGCGTAAAAAAGTGAGAGGAAGATGGAGCGGAGAATGAAAGAGCGGTAGATTGAAAGGCTGAAGTTGGACGCATTCATAGAAGACGATCTGCAGACTGGTCTCACTGAATCTTTGGGACCTTTTTGCCCTCTCTCGTTGTCCGTCGGCGGAGCTGCAATGGGGTAAGGAGGGGCCTCAACGATAAAGAAAGGAGGATGAGAGAATGGCGAGGGGGCGGAGAGGGGAGTGTTATTAGCGAGTCGGGCCTGGCGGCTGGCACGGCCAAGACCACACACATCGTTGCATCGTGGCGAACCTACCGGTGAACCAATGGTCTGCCCGCACTGCCGATTTCTTTTCTTTTTCTACTTGCTCTCAAATTCCTCTCTTTACTGTTTTTCGTTTCACCATTTTCTCCACTCTTCCTGTTCCTTCCTTTTTTCCACTGTTGCGTTTTGCAGTGACGGCTGTATATAGTTGGCTACTGCGATGTCTATACCACTGGCTTTCAAGCTCTCCCCAATTTCCGAACACGCCCGTTACATTTTATGTCTTTATCCGCGCGTTCAACCATCGATGAAATACCTCGTCTCCATGGATGCGGATCTAATGAAGCGGCTGAAACCCGCTCGATCGATCGCACGGACCCCTGAAGCTCTTGAGGTGCGCTCTGCCTATTTCTCTATTAGGAATGTATTTTTTGGGGGTAAGACGTGAGGGCGCGAGCGTAATTTTCAAAATTTAGAGTTTTTTCTGCTATGAGAAAAATCCAATTTTGCAGAAAACAAAATGTGGGAGTTTAATGGGTAATATTATTTGTGTAAGATTATGGGTATCTTTCTGCGATAAATATTTTGTAAGAACTTATTCTAGGCGATCGATTGAATATTGTCATTATGAAGAAGTCATTAAAGACATTTTAATATAATGTTAGAGTAATTATCAATTTACGAAGAACGTCCTTGAGATAATTTGGAGCAGTTAACTGGGGTCTTTTAAATGCGATTTTTGTTAACTAAAAAATTATGAGTGCGGCAACCATGATGAAACCGATATCTCGCGATCTTGAATTTATTTCGTTCATCAGGGCTCAATGATCGATGTAGTCTTAAATTCAATGCGTTGGCTCTTACTTGGATGATAATAAATATATTTCCCCAAGGAGAAGTGACATTTTGCGCTACAAACGTTGACAAGGAAAATATATTTTTAATGCTCTGCTTTTTTGTTATTAAAAATCGCCGGAAACCTTTGAAGAGCCTGGACGAGGAGGATTGTGCTAAATGCTCTAGTCACTCAATAACTCCGAGAAACATGTTTTCATACATACCTCACTCTGATTGAATTTGAAAGAAAGTGAAGGAGAAAAAAAAATCTAATCTTGCGGTATAACTCTCGATCGGCGGAAAAAAATTGCTCAAGTGCGGATTTCGCCTTCCGAAGTCAAGAGTTCACACGATTCCCGCGCGCGACTGAGGTTTCGCGGAAGCCGCCACACATAACCAGAGAAGAGCGATTCTCATGAAAAAGACGTTCTTGCATTCCGGCGCGGAGAGAATGATCGAGATGGGTTAATAAATGTTGCAAAAATATCGAGTTTTGTATATGACAGGTCGTGTGTAATCCTTTTGGTTAGCTCGTTCCTATTTACATCCTGAGGGGGAGAGAGGGGGAAATTTTGAAATGCTAGTGCGACGCCATTTGAATTTCATTCGCATACAGAACATGAGAAACCGCAAAAACATATTTAGCCGAGAGATGGCATGCGAAATGAGTATAAGAGTGGTCGTACAAGTGAGCGAGAGACATGAGTGATGTGAACGAGGGTGAGAGGGAGAGAATGACTGTCTGTATCGAATTCATTCTGCGAATTGTACTTGTCACCCTATTTGAGGAGAAAAAGTGGAGGGAGGGAGAATGATGAGCGACGTGGCGGCGGTTTCGGCTTTTGGGGACCACAGAGAACGCCAGTTCAAATATTTACGCGACACGGTTCTTGGGAAGTGAAGAAGAGCCCAAGGAAAGCGGCGAATGTGAGAAAGATGGAACGCTGTGTCGACGATTTGGTAAGGCCATCTGGCCTAGTGGGTCTAGAGGTCACTTCTGCGAAATGTTGGAGGTGATATTTTATAATTAGCTGGGTGGATATTTTCTCCACGGTAAATGCACCGGCTGACCCGCTGCTTGCACATATTCCTCGATTAAATGCCATATTACCTTTCGCTTGCAATTCTTACGGTGTGCGTTCATATTTCAGATTGGATTTTATTGTATGTATTAATCGCACGAACTGAATACTCGGGAGTTAGGCGCGGAGGGCGCGAAAGAGGGTTGAGAATGTTGAGGGAGGAAGGGGGAGTCTGAACTGAGAGTGAATGGGTTACTGGGGAGAAGGATGGGATGAGGGACGAAGGGGAATATTTTTGGCCATCGCGGAGTGATTTACGCGTACAACAGCGTGGCGTATAGGTACGGCAATTAAGCGGGAAGAAGAGAGACCAGTTTGGGGGCTGACTCTTTTCTCAATTTCATTTTATTGGGGGATTTTTTTTCCATTTAGTCCCTCGACTTTCCTTCGTACTCCCACCGGTGTGGGCGGTCGGGCTTCGAATTTGAGCCGCGAGCTGTGTATGCAGAGACTGACTAAAGTTATGTATATTCTGGATGTAAATTTGATTTTCCATAATTGAAAGATTTGTAATCATGAAAAAGTCATAATGAAAATTTGACGGCTTTCAGGGGTTTTAAGTATTAATGAGGATTTTCGAACATTGGGGGCTTATTCGGTTACTGATTTTCACACTTCGAGGACTTTAAATTTAATTACATGGGATTTATCAGGGAGTCAATAGTGGATTACGATATCCCTTGAATTCTTGAATTATTAAATTTTTGATTGTTAAAATGGTTAACAATTCACGTAGAATTCTATCAGGCGTTTCTTTCGACGGCATGCATATCGTGTGGACTATAATATGAATAATCACGTTTATTTTCAATCACTAGAAGATTTCCATTTATGAAAATTTTAATTGAAAATTTGTGAGCTTGATGAGCTCAGTATTCGTGAGATCTGTCAAATTGTTGGTTGGCCTCTTCTGCTATATTGAAACTTCAAGGCTTTTAAATTAAATCATATTTTAACCAGAATAGTGCCAATAGTGACGCTAAGTATAACGTCAATTATCAAATATTGAAAATTATGATTAAAAAATTGTACAATGGCTTTCAATAAAGTGTTAAAATCGCCATTAATTCCGGAAGTAGTCCGCAAAATGGTTTACCCTCATAATTCGTACTTTGGTTGAGTTTTGCGCCCTCGCTGGCTGCGGTAAAATACAGGACGGGCAGAATACTCTGTGCATTACATCATAAAGGACTAATTTTATTGCCAATAATTGTAAGTTTCTCAATTATCCACGTATTAACTAAAAATTGTGGGTAACTGGTTCTAAATATTAATGAGGATTTTGGAAAGTGGATTATTCATTTCATTCTTCACTATCGATCCACCAAAGCTTTTAAATCAAATTCCCTTTTAATTATGATCCCCTGAATAATGAGATTAAGAATAATCTCAGTTAGCTGATTAGTCAAACTCTTCATTGTGAATTTGACCGCTTCTCATTGATAAATTGTAATAATGAAAGTTCAAAATCCATTTATTTGTAAATCTGATTGCTGATAATTCTGTTTCCTCTGCTTGTCCAACAAATTGCCAACTCCAAAAAGCCTAAAAGCAGCAGTAATTAAATGTTATTGTCATACATTTTTCTGAATGAACTATTGAAAAAAGAATATTCATGGACGAATACTAATTTCAAATGAAGTTTCAGAATTTTTGGCACTATTGACATGATCATTCCTCAATTTATCCTATTTTTCAATAAAAAAGTCTACTTTCAATAATAGATCACTCGGAAATGAAATTTGAACTTCTGTTCTGTCAGAAGAAAATGAATGAATGTTTTATTTTGAAATTTCCTGGACAATCTACTACTAATTTTCAGGACAGCAACGCTCAATTAAAATTGGGGATGAAATATCCATGCAATTTCAAAGCAAAATTCAGTAAAATGTCAGAATTTTCAGCAGTGGAAAGAGAGAAATGCCGTAATGCACTTAAATTTCAAACAGAATATAGATATTCAGTACCGAGTTACACGGAATATTCAGTAAATTCGGAATTCTCATGAATTTCCTTCCTTGAAATTTTATTGTGTAGCCCTATTCTAAAAATTAAAGAATATCTCCGACCGAATATTTTGGATTTCTATTAATTTTTAAAGGCCAATTAATTTCAAAATTCCAGTTCTCAATGATTTTTTGACGAAATCATGACTTATTAGCGACACAATTCCTTGCAATTTCGTCGAAAATTAACAGTTTAGAGAAGTGTATCCAAAAATTCAGGCAAAATGTTTCCTTGAAATTCCGTGAAATTTGAGTAAAAGTCAGATGCAAGATTGAGACTGTAGTCAATTGTCTGAAATAACTCGATTAAAAAAATGGAATTGCTTTATTGTCAATCATTCAAGTCGCTTTGGATAAAACCTAGCATCAGTGTCCCCCAGTTTGTCCGCATTTTATCAACAAATTTCGGGGTGGTCTGTCTCCAACGGCCCACTCTCTTTCTCTCATACTTTTTATCCATCCACATAAGCGAATCGAGACAACCCGAGGTTGACGCGAATCGCCGATACACGGGCTAGGAATTCGCGAAATTCGAATGCAACTGGCAAATTGCCGGAGGGGAATCCGAGGACGCGAATTCCACGCACTGGGCACCGAAGGTAGATGCCACTGGTTTGTTCTTACTTGTCGTGAAGAATGAGCAACGAAAAGGGAGATAAACCCAAAAGTCACAAGCCTCACTCCAATCCATTCGTGCACCCAAGCAGCTTCACTCGTTTTTATAGATTTATCTGTTGTCATAAACTATCTCCTTCCTCACTCAGTCTATTCACTGTCAGAATAAATATGAAATTTCATGGTCAGTTCACCGTGAATTTTCAAGAAAGCGCCACTGAATTTGAGTTGCGGCTAATAAAATTAGGAAATTTTATGATGTCCGGAAAATTGTCGAACATTGCCGAATCTCAGAGCTCCTTTCTCATAAATAAACAATTGTACTGGCCTCAAAAATAGTCGACAATTTTTTCTAGTCCTTTTCATTTGATGTATCTTCTTCATTTCTTTATAAATTAATAGCAGGAATTATGAATCGGGATTTACAGGACTGAGAAAATATACTGAGTCAAAATGGAACGTCTTAATAATAGCTTATCGCTTCCAACGGAAGTTGACATTATAAAATGTCTCTTGGACTTTCTGCCGCGGTTGACGAAGGGCACAGTCAACGATAATGTAGTTGACCTGGGACGACAGAATATGCAACGACGTTGGGTTCATCCAACTTCTGAAAGCCCCAGAGGAGTATATCATCCAGGTTTAACTCACGACCATTTTTATATCCAGGATGACGCCCCACCATTGAGCACTTTTTCAACGTGTTCGGTGCACATATGACAGACATGTTGGGTTACCATTAAGCGACATAATGAAAAAAATAAAATGGGTACACGAAATAAAAGGTGTGCATCAAAAAGAGGCCGGCAAGAAAAGGACATTTCAATGACTGGAGAAAGTAATTATCACTTCTTTGATTAAGCGGGTCAATTAATTCATTGGTGGATAAAGTAGACAACTTGTGAGTACACAGAAGATCCTTGATTGAAGTCAAATGATTTTCGAGACTATTAAATATTCCCGTGGAAGGTTTTGAACAATCAAAAAATGTATAATGTATTAAACCATGATCATTGCATGTCGACAGAATCCCATTGAGATTGTACCGTTGGAAGAATGCATTGGCCAGAAGGGAATATTACTTTTGTGGAAAAAAATATCCTTCTAGTACTTATCTAACTGTAATACATTTTTTTCCGAATTTTAAACTTGGAAGGTTTATTTTTTTTACATATATCTCGTAGAAATTAGAAGTGTTAACGGAAAAAAATTAGTAAATGAGAATGACCTCCCATATTATTTTTGAAAAATTTAGGTTCTATTGTGCGATTGTAAATGTTCAAAACCCGGATTATTGGAAATGATTAGATGAAAAGTTACGGGCTCTAGAACATCTCTTACCTCACCAGTCTTTGTGTGACCCTGGTCCAAAGCGTGAATGTGGCGGTGTTCGGTCTCGAAGACAACACATATCGACACAGAAGCGGACAAGAAACAACACGACAATGATGTCAAAAATGATCATCAATGATCTTCACGTGTGAGTCATATTATCGGAGAGATCTCTGAATAACTTTGGTTTTCGGGGTGATGCGGTATTCTCACCATGAATACTCCAAACTTCAAAAATTGAATTTAAGTACACTGTTCTTCGCACAGTTCTCAGATACACCATGTCTCGATCCGTCTACCACTCATTCCAGACGAAACTGAGCCACCAACAGTCGAAACCCAGTGATCGTGCCCACTTGTAAAGGTCACTCTGATACCTTTTCTTTTGATGTTCCTTCGCCCGATAGCTGGAAAATTTCGCGTAAATATACATTCGCTCGATATACTAACCATTCCTCAACGAGTGATATTGAAAATTACTATCAAAAACTTTTGGAAATTATTTCAGTAATAATTACCAAAAAATGTATGACATTCCTTGCCAAAAAAAACCCATGTTACAAATGGAGCCAAATATACGAATTAGCAGGGACTTCTTTCATTATTTATAATTAAATCGATTTAACACGAAAAAATATATATTTTTAGGCATTTTTTCCGCTCGAGGTGAAGAGAAATAATGTGAAATTCAGAGACTTGAGTGGAGTAATTCGACCAACAGATTAACGTTTAAATGATTCTCAGGAAAAAAAGAACAAAATTCTCGGTTTGTATTTAACATTTGCTCTTCGGTCACTGTCTCCTCAAGAAGTAGCAAGTAGAAAAAACCTTCTATGCTGTGGCCATTGCTTTACCCGATTAGTTCCTTTCAGTTGCCGAAAATCTATGAAACCAATCTATAGTGGCTCGACTAAGACATCGAACTCATTGAAAACTCGGGGGGAAAATCGACTCGATCCATCCCCGCGAACGTTCTCTTGCTCTCACAATTTCGGTGATAAATAAAACGACTTTCTTCTGCTAACCACCGACAATTCAACCCAAACTGCCGATTTACGCACTCACTTCGACACCTATCAATTTCTCAGCAGTATTATTTCATTTTTGTTCAAGTGTTTTTCAACGGCATTATTTACAGTCACATCTGAAATGAAAATTATTACTCTAGTTATTTATTCCCACGGACATAATATTAAAATACTATTTTCGAAATTCTTAATTTAAAGTCGAAAAATTGTCAAGTTGAGGGTGTCAAAAGGCATCAGAGAGCTAATCAAAAAGCACACCGAGAAAAAACAAACTCCCTTGCTAAGTAAATGTACGTCACAAGTAAATATGTATGAATATTTCAATTTCCCCCGTATAGTTTCTTTTTTCAAGTACATTTACTTGACAAAAGAAAATTGTTTTCTCAGTATACGAATATACGGATAACCTCTG
>JAPYZM010000047.1:0-87393 GCA_030522845.1 Psyttalia concolor | reverse complement strand
GTTAAAAATTACACTACAATGACCAGCGAATGAACTACAAGCGATCTGATAACGTTTTTTGATGAAAAATGAGATTTTCCCGGCTAATATCATGTAGGTTGGGATTTTACATGGTTTCCCGTGCAGTCTTAGCTCGAATGGGCCATAGCTAAGAGTAAGACGGCCACGATACCGCAGATAATAAGGAGAGGAAAAGTGGGGGGGGGGGGGGGGGGGGAAAAAAAAAAAAAAACACAAAAAAAAAAAAAAAAAAAAAAAAAAAAAAAAAAAAAAAAAAAACACATAGCTTGCACATGCGGTTTTAAACTTGCACCCAAGTGAGAAAGAGAATGGAAGACACGAATTGCTTAGCACACACCAGCGCACATTTCAGACCTGATAAGAAAACTGCACTGGGAACACGAACGTGCCATTCTTGCTATGCGCATACCTATCCCATGTTAGCTCGCATTAATATTAGCGCAACGATAAAATGTGTAGTTTTATCCTCTGACTCACTTCGCTCTCCTCTCCTAATCCCGTATAAAATCCCGGAACGAAATAAAAAAAAACGAAAAGTCAGCGGAAAAAAATCCCGTCCATTAAATAAACTAGACAATTCTCCAACTTCCTTCTGCTACCACAACCCGACTACTTGTTTTTCTGAAATAGAAATTTTCCAGAGCAGCTGGCAATGGCCCACACCAGCCCCCGATAGCAATCAACCACTGGTCTACACTAGCCACCTCCCAAAAGCCTCGCCATGTACGTTAACACAAACCATTCCGCCTTTAATACATACGGAAAGGTAAAACCCAGGGGTGAGAGAGATCATTAACCCGACAAGAGATTCTAATCACGCAACATTGCACATGGTTTTAGCATAAACCCTCCCCTGAACCGAGTACTGGATCCCGGGTGCATCAAAATGCCCAAATATTTTATACTTTATCGGAAACAACAGAGTTTTTTCCCCCATCATCATCATCATCATCATCATCATCATCATCACCCCCCTCCCCCCCATTATAGAAATCCAGACAATTTTAAAAACTCATGAAGAATCCCTGAACAGTTAAAAAATTATTCCAGGCATTTCAGAGAAAAAATCGGTCAAAATAATTTTTAGCAATCGCTCATTTATAGGACATTGCCATATATTTTGTGACTACAAAATTAGCTGCATTTGGAGGGATCAATCAAATAAAAATTCTCAAGTGCAGATGACAATGAAAATAGCCCAGTATTATGAAAATTCAGGAAAGGATTTCCTGAGATTTTTAAATTTACTAATTTTCCAACATCACGAAATTATAATCATAACCAATCTGGAAAAATCCAATTATCATGGAGTCATTGTTTAATTATCAATACATTTTCAACAGGTAAAGTTCATGCATTATCATACTATTGGATACCACACCAACGTCCAAAGTTCGGGTAGGGGCTCATTTTGTCCAATCAAATAGTAAAGCCTCTAATCACGCGACATCTAGAAAACATTTTCAGGCCTGACAAACAGTAATATCAATTATTTGCAACAAATAATTAAGATTGGCTAGATTTATAATCAAAGTTGTGAAAAAAAACTATTGCACTGAATCAGCTGCATGAAAATGACGAAAAACATTGAACCCTACCGACACCTACGACAGTCCAAAGAGCTCTGAGCTGGAAGAATTCCTGATACACGAGTAAAAATTCACATGTAGCCACGATACCCCGACCATTTCGGAAGGTGAAAACCCAAAGATAAAAAGAGTCTGCAAGAAAATCGTTCAGGAAGTCCGACGTTGGTAGAAAAGAGACCAAGGGGATGAAAAAAGCTGGTAAAAAAAAAACACAATCCCACGATCGATCAAACCTTCCTATTTCCAAGCCAGTTGCAAAAGGAAGAGGTAAAACGTAGACGAGGAAGAAAGTGTAGGAGGGAACGTGAAACGCGAAAAGTAGTAGTAAAGAAGCTAAAAAAAAATCCACCCGCCGAGCCCCCGAAGGGAAAAAAATAAGAGGAACGCCGGCGAAGAGACGCCGGCAGAAAACAAAAACCCAAAAGGACGAAAAAAAAATCAAGAAGAATGAGTACTAACCTTCACGCAGTATCCCCGTATTCCCCGTCGTGTGTCAAAATAAATACGGTCTCAACTCCAGGGCACAAAAAAAAGCGACTAGCCCAAGCACGAAATCACATAATGCACAAAACACCACTTCACTTGTAAACACACTCACTCGTTACTATTTCTACGAACGTCAGAGACCAAATTATTCAACGACAAAGATCTCTGTACTTGTTGACTCGTTAAATCAGTCCGGCGACGGTTCGTCTCACCCAAGAACACGTACAGTCCGGCAATGAAACTTTGTAAATAAACAAACACTGGCTCTATATCAGCTTACTACCCCGGACTAAATAAAAGAAAACAGGTAAATCTGCAATGACGTTTGGATGTCCTCAGTATGATTTCCTTGGCATAGCGACTGATTCACCAGAACCGAATAACAGATGACAAACTGCGAGAGACTGGAGCTTGGGCCCTTACCCCTGGCTTCCGGGACGTTGCCAAGGTCGATAGTACTCCTGTATCCGCTATTGTCACGAGATTTAACTCCAGTTCTTCACGGGCTCTGTTAATTTTTTTTCCCCTCAAACTACACTTTTGGCAATTGTTTAAACAAATCAGTCGGCGTCAAGTTCGGTAACAATGGCGTCGAATGGGGTAGCAAGGGGTTGTGTGTACGGGTACAAACGTAAAACGCGCCGGTTTTGTGAAACACAACGCGCAGCAACCTCAACCGCCCGAGCATACATACGACTGTGAACACTGGCTCACTCGACTACGCAAAACGGGGCGAGGATGCCCCTGGTGGCGGGAGTCGGCGGCTCGAGTTGGTTGAGGAGTGGGAGCAGTCGTGGCGGCCGAAGAGAGAGGGGAGAGTGTACGGGCGACTGGTCCAAGAGAAATGGCAAATAATATGTTTGAAGTGCCGGTGAGAGCGTTGAACTGAGTGAAAACATTGTTTCTGGTGAGATTAATCTTTTATTTCAGTTATTTCCACCATGTCCAGCCATTTTGGGGTGGCCTTGGGCCCTTTTGGGGCCTTTGAGACCCTCAAAATCACGTGAAACACTGAAAAAAACTTGGATTTTTGGGGTTTTCGTAGCGGTGGAGGGAGACAGAGTGTCGGGGAGAGGGAGACGAGCGTCGGGGTGGGGAGCGAGTAGGGGAAGGGCGTCGCTCGATCGCAGCCGCAAGTGCACTTCGGGCGTTCCCGGAAATTCTCGCTACACTCGGCAGGTATACGCGACATGGAGCGCGGACGGGGGAAGCACTGGTTATACATGGAGTGGAACAGAGAGCTGGCACGTGCGGCGCGCGATTCAGGTGGTGCTATCTGTCGGCGGAGGTTGGAGATCAGAAACGTTCAATTTACATTTTGGAATACACTCGATAAGGGATGTTTTTCGAGGGGAGTTTTCAGTAGAGGTCATTGATTCAGGGCTCAAATGAAGACGAGCATGGGAAGAGAATTTTCAATGCCAACATAAGTCTTATAATTATTTATCATCAAATAATTTTCACCGTTAAATAGATCATATTTCTCTTTCATTTTGCTTTATTCGGTTGTTAATTTTTTAATGTTATTTGGTTGCATAAATTAGTTTGTTTTTATCTTAAGCCTATTCTATTTGAATTTTCAATGGATCGAACGTACAGGAAAATTACGTGAGGATTATAAATCCTACTTTTTTCATGAGAAAATGAAAATTGGGCTTCCATTGAATACTCGAGAATTTAACTGACTTTTTAAGAACAAAATACATGGGAATTTGATGTGAAGGCGTGATTATTAAAGAGCACAAGATCTTTGCTCAAAACTGGCGATTATTTGCGAACGGGAGGGATTGGAAAATTGCGAAAAAGTGGTTGACATGGTTTATCATCAGCAAACATTACACTCGCACCTTTATTTTTAATGGTTGAAGGTCATTTGGAGAAGTTCAACGGGTTGAAAAGATCCTGGTTAGGTGCAACGAACTGTGAAAACCCCGAAGAAATAATTCAAATAAAGTGAAAAAGAAAAAAAGGAATTGAGAGAAAAATACACGGATTAGCCCTGAATGTATGAATAGAGAGTACGTACCCAGAAACCAGTCATTAAAGTTGCGGTCGTCACGACTCACCGAGCACAAACCGTCATTCAATCTTAAATCTGGTACGAATCGTTGGAGCAAAATTTCCCGTGGATAATCCGAAGACACATGCCACGGGTTGAACGAAAGACGGGAGGGAGGAGAGGAGAGGAGAGAAAAAAAAAGCTAAAGGGTGAATGTAAATAGAAGCAATGTGCGCGTCAAGGCTCGCCTCATTAAAGGCGACGAGCGTCGCAGGCCGTGTGTTATCCCTCCAGACCGGGCGAAAAGAAGGAAAAAAAATGCGGGGGACAAGTGTTTTAGGGGGTCGTATATCTATCGCACTTGGCGAGTCGACGAATTTTTGCGGGCTCAGCTATAATTGGTCGCGTGAATTTAAATTTTTTGAAGTTTCAGGGGATATTTTTAAACGGGACACCATTCACAGAATAGTCTTGAATCATTTGGTGTTTATATTTGTAATTATGTCCTGTAAATGCATTATCGGGATGTTTGGGAATTAAATTCGTTGTAATTTTTCCATCAGTCAGTATATGTGAAATGACTTAAAATTGGAATTTTCACAAGTTGAATTGAAATTCACAACATTTTGAATTTTACTTATCTACATTACAAAAAATTCCAGCAGTACAAAGAAATGACAATTTTGTAGGAAAAAAATCAATGAATAAATAAATAAATGCAACTGTCACATCGTGTCCTGAATTTTTCGAGAATTTATGTGTTCTCTCAACACTTGCACGTACATATTATTGATAATAACCTACAAAAATTCATAACATTTAAATAAAATCATGAACTTTTTGAAGTGCATTTTTATTATCCCATTCAATTTTTTATATCCTTGATAATTAAATCAACTAATGCCCGCAGAATGATGGATTCATAAAGCCTCCTATAAATTTTTTCCATTCAAATAAAATACCCCTGAAACATTTCCAATGGTCCATTACACGCCCATGGTTTAATTACCCTTTTTACACGAAGCCCGGACATTGATGTAAAAAAAGGTGACAAAAACTTACGACGCACTCTGGCCACTGTGCAGTGGTTATTTTTCACGTTACCCAGTTATTGCGCGTATGAAAATTGTCGGACGGACTAGTGTCTACCCTTCAGTACAGAGAGTTGAATTAAGTGCCCGCTCTCGTCACATGCACACATGTCAGGCGTGTGCTCTCAGTTGGCCAGTGAGAGGGAGCATTTCTGAGTTCTCTATGATCATCGCATATTCTATGCACTTTCGCGAAGTAAATGGCTGCCGTTTGAGGATCTCCAGGTACTTCGAATATCCGTTTTTTCCTTGAAATCCTTGAAACGTTTGATGTTGAGCATTAGACGAGAACTTTGTTACACAGAGAAAAATCTAAACGTAAATTATTTTCCAAAGAATATCTTACTCTTTCTTAGGAATATCAAAGAATTAATAATTAAAAGATTGAAAAAGGAACCTTAGTCATACATAATAAATCATGAAAACAAGAACAATGAATTTATTAACATTAATAATTTAAAAGTGTCACTGGATGTTTAATGCGTCATCTCCTTTTCTGAATTCAGAAATTCCTCAGAAATTTAATTGGACTCAGAATAGCTCGAGATATTCTCACTGATTTTATCCGTCTCTTTCAATTAACAATTCCCCTACTACTCCCCCAACTCGGGAACTACAAGTAATTTTTTTACTTTGTCTTGAATCTCTGGAAAAATAAATAAACCCGAGGGGACGAATCAGGAGAAGATTAAAAGTAATAAATTTCAGAGGTAATGAGTCCATCCGGAGCATCTCGGTTTTTCGTCCGTTTTTTTCTCCTCAAACACCTAAAATATTTCTTTCATCTCGTCGAGGATATTCATATTTTATTATATGAATCATACGATTCCAGTGGAAGAACCGCCGCAGTGTAATTGATTACTAATTGCTTCCAGCCAATAATATGAAAAACATTAACATAATTGAGAAAAAGAATTTCCAATCCGAATGAAATTTAACGAATGCCGGACAAATGAGTTATTAATATCCAATGAATTATTAATCATTTTCTCATTCACGCGAGTTGTTGGTAGTTTCATTGAGATCAATTGATAATTATGTCCGAAATTACACTGTAATACTAATTAAAATCATTTCCACTAAATTTCTCTGTTATTTCCAAATTGGTCGACTAACCAAATCTCTTTGAATGTGGAATTGAAGAGCAAAGGATAGTCGTCCCCTCCAGCCGTTTGCATAACCAGCCATCATACTCAGGTAATATTACGAATTCAGAATAAATAGCATTTAGAATAATTAATAATGGAAAATCACATAAATTTGCGTTGTTATTAATTCATTACTTGATACTAAATTATTAATGGTTTTTCCACTGCGATACTCGACAGCTCTATGGAAGTCCATTGAAAATCACTCAGCAAGTGGCTCTAATACTAATTATTCAAATTAATATAATTCGTAATAATTTCGGGTGTAATATTCCATAGACAATAATATTTGAAAGTACTTCTAACAACGCAACGAAATTTTGTTAAATGTCAAACAATAAATTGTGAATCATTTTAATTCCAAATCCATTGAAAATTACTCCTCAAATTACTTTGTCATATTAATTGGAATCATTCACGATTCAATTATGGGTGGAAATGAATTTTTTATCGCTCACGTATTCGAATAACAAAATTTCTTTAACTCTGAAATTGTGAGAGCACAGGAATTTAGACAGCTATACCTATGATGATATTCAGAGTTACTACTTCGACTAATTTCTATTCCAGAATCCCCTCATTTTTTGCCGTTTTTTCGACCGATTGAAAAGTTTTCCGAAAATTAATGTCCAATGCTGATTCCAATAATTCACGATTCAAGTTCAGGTGAAATTTTTCATCTTATTCTGCACTTATTCGAATAACAAAATCTCTTTGAATGTGAAATTTTAAGAGCAAAGGAATAACCGTACCCTCCAGCAATCTAGGTAGCCCGCGCGGGTGATATTTGCGTTTCCCTTGTTTGTGCGACGCTGACAACCTCCCCTCTCCTATCTCCTTCTTTCCACAGTGGCGTTACAGAAGTCACGGGGCTTAAATATTTAAATTCCATTTTTGAAAAATAGAGTGAATTCCGCGGCGAGGGGATGAGGGCGAAAGCAGAGAACTTAAAAAGAGAGAATAGGGGAAACGGGGAGAGAAAAGCAAGTGGGACTTTTCTCGAACCCCGGAACAGCGACTTTTTCCGCTGTTCGAGTCTGACGCGACGATGGGGCGGCGGGTGGAGGTTACGAATGGAAGCAACTGGAAGACGAAGAACAAAATTATGATAAGTGGCACAGTAATCATGACTGTACTCCTACGTAACTGCTTCTCGTGGGTTTTTTGGGCAGAGGGGAGGACGAGAATTGACGAGAGACAAGTTTTTTTTGTTGTGTACGAAGTTCTGGCAAGTATTTATAGGATATTTATTAAGATGTTTGGGGGAAGTGGAAAGAGATCTTCAATAGATGATAGTTCATCTGGAGAAATGGTGCATTTGAAGTGAATGAGACAAGTGCTAAGTGATTTAAGTGAAGAGGAATATCGTAAATAAAAATTCAGGTCAAGTGCGAATCAAAAGGTTTTTCGTTAAGAAATAATCATTTCACTATTGATTGAATTTATTATCAATTTGGACAATTATTTTTATAAAAGAGAATATCACGTCGGAAACATCTCACGGTAATACAAGAGTCTGTGAAAACTAAAAGATCAAGGACGACGAGAATATGAAAGGCGAGCGGAACGCCAGCAATTCTATTCAGAAAAATCTCGATATTGAACGGAAAACACACGTCAAATCTGGAATCCTGGGCATTCGGTGGTGCTCGCGGGATCTTTGCCTCCCCCCTAGTAACATTGGAAAAATTTTCCACCAATTCGGATTATGTAAAAAGTGCGGAGGGAGAGATCGGATAGAATCAGGGAAATTCATCCAATTTGACGGTTGTTAAAGTGGTCTATTGTCGGAGGGTGCAATTCACCGTGGATTGATAGCACCCAGTAAAAATACCGTGACAGATCTGAAGGATCTGGTGCTTATTAAATATTTTCAAGCACATTCTGTTATAAAACACAATCTTACGAAATTGGAAATTCGTGTTGAATTTTTCTCTTGACAATCATCAATTTGTTTTGTTTTTCAAGTTAATATTACATTTTTCTAAAATCCATCAAAAAATCAACGAGTTAATGTGTGGACTTTAAATGGTAATATTTTTAATCCGTTTCATTGTCTTAATTTGAGATGATGGAAATTACTTGAATTGGCAAATGTAAATATCAAAAATAAATTCTTCATTCTGAGCTGGTAGACATATCAACTCGAATCTCAAATATATTAAATAAAAGTTACGCGAAGTCAATTAAAATTTTCAAACTTTACTCTATTGGGGTAAATATTTTACTAAATGGGTCAAAATTATTTCAATTTAACCACTCCTCTCCAATGCCGATAATAGTTTTCCATGCACCGCGTTATCGACCACATTCAACAATTGCCTTCACCAACAGCATCAGGAATAACCCAAAAACATAAATACCCACTTCTCCCGAAGACAAGTGACTAGCTCTGCTAAAACCACCGGAATATGATGATGCAGACAAACGTAAATTTGTCGTCGAGCGTGTCGGCGAGTGGTACGCTTCGTTAACCGGCTCGACGATCGATATGCTCCATTCGCCCGGATATATGTCGGTGGGGGTATGAGAGGGAGTAAAAATTTCGCCAACGAGATATGTCGAATGGCAGAGAAGGGATGAGAAAAGAGGTGGTGGGCTGCATGTGTGTCGATGGATATTGCGATTATCCGGCTCTCCATACTCCCATTTTTTTTCATCCCTATTCCCACACATTCCCTTCCGCCATATTTTTTCCTCACCCCCTCTTTTCCCTCGTGTCCAGCGCGTTCCCCCCGTCCTTCCCCCCCCCCCCTCCCCTCCCTCGCGTTGCCAAAACTCCCCATTAATATTTTTTTTTTCATTTCTTTTTCGTAATTAATTACAGGAAAATTGCTTAGGTGGCGGCGTTAATGACCGAGTGTACTGTATACGTGTTAAGCCGCACCCTCTAGCGTCCTTGAAGGGAATGGAAGGGATGGGGAATTTGTGTCTCCCTTCCTTCTCGGTTCATTATTTCACCGACAGTTTGTGAACAAGTCCGCAAAACTGGGCCGTGAAGTCATTACTACGACAAATGAGAGGGCTGATCAACCTCTGCGTTCATAACGGTGCAGAATTATTCTGATAGACGTGCAATTTTCGATATGCCGCTGTTATTATTAGAATATGGGTGCAAGTGAATGCCTTAAAATTAACGAATGGGGTAAGATATCGTTTTTTTTCGTGAGGAAGGAATGACTGTTCTAGGAGATCTTTGTCCGAAGACTGGACTGTAACCAAGTGGAAATGTCTTTACTGGAGAGACGGAAAACCCGATGAAAAAGTTTATGATTTTAAGGGACAGAGCTCTTCAGCGTCTCATTTCAACATATGTTTTGGATTAAGCCGCTAGCGAGTGCAATGTACCAACTATCATAAATTGTCCCTCATCTTGAATCCTTTTCCCCAATCGTAAATTTTAGTCGAGTGATTTTAGTAGAAATCATAATGGGAGCTGTGCTCGAATACATTCCAACAATAGTGATGGGCAGAGAAAAATATTACCAAGTCGAGAATAAAAAATTACTTCATTTTATTCCCAATTTGGTAATATGTTCTTCCGTTTAATATGAATATTCACCGTTTAAAAACATGAAACGAGAAACAAAAAAGAGCAACATTAAAACATTGAATAATTTTGGGTTTGGAGAGAATACACGGAATATACTGTTCACTATCCGGAAAATCAAATTATTTTCTCAAACCAAACAATACCAATCATATAATATAGTTATTCTTTTTTAACAGAAGAGATTTAAATTTTAAATCTGTTTTTTTTTCCTCTGTCATTCATATTTCCCTTTTCCCATTCGAAGTCCCGGAAAATCTTTGAATTCAACATTCTATAAGCAAATAGAGAACTGTTTGATCGACGCCGGTAATTTTTCACCGCGCTTCATTTCAATTCCCCTTCCTTTTATTATTCTTTTTTCGCTGAATTCCCCCGGGGCAAACTCGGCAAACTGTAACGTACACCCGGGTTATACGTATCTATAATTCGTTAATTGCAGAAAGACCGGAAGCACGGCTCGTTTGGATAGTGAGTATATATTCACTCGATGGAAAGTACATTAGAGACAGAATATATAGAGGATGGGGGAGGGGGTGGGTTCGGTTAAAACCCGTCGGTAGCACAAAGCCACGCCACGGGCCATTTTCCTGGCTCATCTCTCCTCGTATATACTCCTTATGCTCGTCCACTTTGTTCTCGTCTTTCACCGAAAAACCTTTTCCCTTCTCTCTGCGATCGTGCTTCAACAATCTCTGTGAATATTTCATGTACTTGATAATATTTATTCGTCTTAATTTAAATGGGACAGAGGTTTCTCGGCAAAAGCAGCGATTGTACCATTCTTTTTTTCAACTATTTTTTTATATTCCCACATAGAAATATTCCTGAGAATCAGGTGATTTGAAAATATAATTTACAATTTTTCAAAATGGTATATTATGTGTTCAAATCTCCCGTTTCAAAAGAACTTTTCTCCGTATGTACACTAACAGAAAACTTTAATGTTGTCAATTTCATTCCTGCGACAACAATTTAAAGCCACTTTCGAAATTCGGGCGTTTGGTTGTCCAGAACAAATGTGCTTGGCAGAATTATATTTTTTTCCTCACTCTATTTGTTTTGGTATTATTATTGTTTTCGTTCTAAAATTTATTTCAGTATTCTAGAGACATTCAACACACCTCTATATTTTGTTCAATTGTGATTAAAAGGGTTTGATAGAATACGATTGTCAGACAATTGGTACTCTTTATACCTGACCAACCTTTTTTGACCCAGCTTTATCCGGTGCAAAATTGGGGAAATAGTGATTAAGGTTGTCAACATCTGAATTGGTATTTTAAGTTGGGGTGCTTCGATTTGTGCTACTTTTGTGCAGAATTTGAGGACAACTGTAATGCAAAACCTCGCTCGCGTCCATAATTACCAATAATTTTGTTGACAGCATCTCCATTCATTTATTCTGATCATAATTATTTCCCTATTCTCCATAAACCGACCCAATACACAGTAAATTGCTCTTCACTTTTCTAAAAAAAATGTTTAAAATATATAGGGGTACCAAACTCATAATTCAGCAGTAGAGCAGTAAAACGTAATGACCTTTTTTGTATCTCTCAGCTTATTCTTCAGAGAAACATATACCAAAAATGTCAAAATCGCCTTAGACAGTTTAATCGCTTCGTAATTAAATGCCATTTTAACGAACGACATTCATCGCCCCGAGCCCCATTAAAGTACATTTATTGACCGTAACGCACAATGCGCCCTCGCAAAATTATTAAATAATTATCCTTGTCCGATCTACTTCATCGCCCGGAATTAACCAATTTTTTTGCTACCAGAAAATTTAATCCCGCAAATCTGTTAATAAAGCAGACAAAGTGCGTCTGAATATTCAATTAATAAAGTGAAATAATTATCAGGTGCGTCAGCGGGAACAAAATGATAAATAAAACGCAATAACTTTTATCCAGCGCGAAATTGCATTACGATGGACTTTACGACAGGTGGAAGATGAATCGCGACACTTGTTATCCCGTCGATATACCAAAACTGTCAAACCGATGGGCGGCAGTGTAATACAGAGTGTATATATCTATCAAGTAGCGAGCAGGAATGAGAGTAGTAGTGGTAGCAGCAGATGGTTTCCGAGTTGCAGAGACGCCCTCGTGGCCTCTTCCACTCGTTCTCTCCTTCTCCGTCAAACTTTACCACCCCTTCTCATCTTTACTTGAGCCATCTCGTATATAATAGAATGTAGTCTAAGGCTGATGGATGGATGAGGCGGTAAGCCCGATTCAATCTTTCCCGATGGACATCTTGTAATTGTCTGCGTGCACTGCCAATTCCAGAGTACATAGCCTCAATCTCGAATTACACTCGGGGTAATAAATATGATTCAAACAGAAGTGGAGAAGGGGGACAATGGTTGATTAAGAATATGCCAACCGGTTGTACTGATTCTATGTGATTTTTTAAATAAAAATTTAATTTAATTCAATGTCAATGTATGATATCAATTTTAGAAGGGACACACTGAAAATATATATATTAGAAGTTGACAGTAAAAATTATTTCTGACAGTTTATTGTTTTTTTTTTTGACCTGCCATGACTTCCTCAGCGACTCCGATCAGAAATAATTCCTTGTCGAATTAAAACCGATGTCGAAGGAATATTGGAGCCCCCTACAAATTATGGACTCACTGATTTCCGATTGAAATAGAAAGGCATAGAGAATCAATTCTCGCGTTAAACCCGATACATTCATTCGTCTTGGATATGAATTTTAAAAGAAATAGCTTTGTGTGAACGCAATAAATTCCACCGGATCAGCCTCAACTTCGATTATTCCCCCCTGGCAATTTCATTTTTCCCTTTTCTTTCTTTCATAGTTTGACCCCGTTAGTCTTGTGATCGCGTGACCGTTATATTCGGTCGTCGAATGTATGAAAATTATGCCGTGGCAACGTGTACTCGCCTTCTTATCTCATGTCGGACGAATTAAGATTCAAGTCTTATTATTATTTTTTTCCTTTGCGATCCACCCCCCCAATAATTTTTTTCTCTTGTTCTAGTTAATGTCGCTTATGGCCCATAATTCTTGGTAATACAATTTTGTAATGTAAAAACGAGAGACTTAGGTAGTCAGGGATAGAACAGAGGGAGGGAAAAATCTCTATTTAGCATCCGCCAATAAGTTAATTGACGTGGAAAATCGGGCGGACGGGTCATGCAAATGGGAGATGGAATTAATTCACTGGGAGGCAGGCAGGAGAGGGATTTAAAAATACTTAGTGAAAGGAGGCAAAAGTTTTTCAACCGAAATTGGCTTGGATCGACGTTATCGATTGTCCATTACACACCCGTGGCAGTTCACCGACTTCCGCCGGCGGGGGTGAGACTGAGAGAGAACTGAAAGGGAGTTGCTATTACTCTCTTCCTCTCCCTTTCACGACATTTCTCTGTGTGTACTCGTTCTACTCCACTGAAATTCACTGTTATACATCGGGGATGACGTCATTCACGAGGAAATTTGTATTAAGTGAACAAGGAAATTGTGTTGTTAATGGAATTTGTGTTTAATTGCTGGTATTTTATTTTGAAATTATCGTTAAAAGTGAGTAGAGGAGGAGGATAATCATGTGTCATAAATTAGGAATATTGCGGGTAGTCATTTGGAGGATATTAATGGGCGCCCCGGACAGGAAACCAAGCATCACCTGTCGATGTTTTTTTGGTGATTAATAAATTATGGAAGAACAAGTGATTAGGGTCATCGGGAATAATATAGTCACAGATGTGAGGATATTTTTTTTTCAATTAATTATTTATAAGACGAACTGTTTCAATGTAAAAAAAACACTGAAATTGATATTTTGCAGAAATTGAGGATTCTAAAATAAAAAAAAGTACCTTCCATCAGGAAAAAACCGTTTGACGAGGCGGATTCCCCCTAATGCCTCACTTTTATATAGAAAAAATATCATCATCATTTGTCAAATTAAAATTTCAACGCAAAAAAAAAACAGTCGAAATGCGTTAGAGAACCAAGTAAATAGTGAATAGTCATTTTGAGTCCATGTTTCTCACCCGGACGCTGTTTAAGAATTTACGATGACGATTATGATCGGGTTCGTGCGTAACTTCCCACCGTAACTTCCCCCGTACACTGGTGATTACCGAATATTCCGAGTCCATAAGGGCGACGCCAGAGCAATAGAAGGGGTTATTATTTACGTTGACATTCACGAGGGTGGATCATCGTAGAAAAAATTGATATGAGTCGTAAAAACAGTTTCTCTCTTTCAGCTCTTGAACCCATAAATCAGTCTTCTTTTACCTTCAATATTTTTCCGACGTGTATTTTATTCAAGTCTCTCATCTTTCCTGATAAGGAAAAAATAATAAATGAAAACGAGTGGGCCTTCGGCATCGCTGTCTCTTCCCATTTTTTATTCACCCACCCACACATCTCGCATAATTATTAAATAATGTATGTGAACCATACCCCACAATGCTCGCTCGACAAAAATATTCAGCCGTTAAGAGCACCGGAATATTCATAATCCGAATATATTCCAGATTTTGTTTTTTTCATTTTCGTAGGGAGTCTCTCCCCTCTTTCTTTTTCAAATTTTTCTTTTCACGATGTTCCATACTCGTGCGCCTCGATTCTCTCGATTACACGGACCAATGGGTCTTCAAAGCTTTATGCAGATTTCGGGGAAATCGGGCTTGAAATGTGTTTTCATTTCAAGTGAGAAAAAAAATGTTTTGAACTGTCGAATACTTTGCGCATTGTTGAAATGATGAATCAACTATAAATATTGATTATCAATAAATTTTCAATGCGCAAAAAAATATTTTTGATTTATCGAAACGCCGAACAATTCTCCTTTGTTTCGTATTAAATAAATATTTTTCAAGGGTGAAATTTGTGTGAGAATACCAAATAACGAGGAGAGTATCGGAAATTTTTTTTTAACGCAAGCAAAAATTATTTACGCATTATCATTTTTCTCTCAGGAATTAATGACCCCCTCAATAAATATTTCCTGCATGTCTAATAAAAAATGCAACCGGCTCTGGATCCCAGAATTAATTATAATAAATTCTAATTGCCATTTCTCTATTTACAGTATCTCTGTGCAAATAACCTCTGGAATATCCAATGAATCCTCCATCCTCGGGCGAAGCACATGACTCTGTTTAAATACACGAAACGACTATAATCGTCACTTCATTTTCTACAGACGCTGTGTTCATTAAAGCGTTTCACTTTTATTTGACTTATTGGGCAAAAGGCCTGAGGAGAGCATGAAAGCAATCTTTGCACGCTCATGGACGAAAAGCGAGAGTGTATGTACCCTATAACTACAAAATGAGAGTTAACGGCGATGTGGTGAAAAGGGGACGGGGGCGGAGGGGAGTTAGAAGAGATGAACGAAGACCGTATATTATATATTTTGTGCGAGAGAAGCGCCGAAGCAACGCGGAATTTTCTAGCGTTAGCCCGAGGGCCCCGTTGGCTCTCCCCGTCGAGAGATGCGACATAAAGTCTCGGCCAAACAATCAGCAATATTTGCACCACGACTCATCCCCTTTGTCACTCACGCGTTTCTCTCCATTTTTTTCCTCATCTCAAAGGCCCGCTACGATATTAGTGCAGAAATATCGTTATTGTCACAGACTGAACACAAACAAATTTCTACCCCCCATTCATTTCGCATTCATTTTATTTTCGAAGAATTCAGTGTAGTTCGTACGCTTCTATTTAAAAAAAAACTGCGAGGTCAAGGTCATTATGGAGGGTTTTTTTATGTCTAGACCCTCTCGGTATAAACGACGCATTTTTCCTCGTTAAGTATTAATTAATACCTTGAACATGGCTTCAGCTCAACTGGACGGAGAAATATCTTTAGGGAGGGAATATTGTACTGATGGATAATTACATTTTCTAATAAGGAATTATTGAAATGTTTCACTGATGTAATTTTTTTTTCCATTTTATTTTGATTTATTTTTTATATTTTTACATAAATTCAATAAGCCGGGAAAAAACGGATTGTGTGAGTGTTTTCATTTCTTGTTTCATTTATTTTAATTCGAGGTGAAATGCATGAACATCATAAAAACGATTGTAAAATCAATTAATTTATTATGTAATATGTATTTGACAAATATGGCAGTTTAATCATTATCCCACATACCTTCTAAATTAATAACAATGACGCAGCTACATTGGATCTATCAATCACAGTAATAGTGAAAGCGATTAAATCATAAATATTCAATAGTTGAAATGACCTTGGTTTGCTCTTGGGACACGGTATAACCGCAGACCCTGGGGACAATGCAAATAGCTCAATGTCAGTGATACAATGTTGTAAAAATAACAATGTATGAAATCCATCTTCTAATCACAGACGATCCCCCTATAATTACCTGGAATTAGGTCAGACTAAATTAATGAACAGGATTGAACAAACAAGAACTTGCCGGGTATTTTCCCACCGCATGTAACAAACTCATCCCCGCTGCAACAGGAAAACCTCCAATTACAAACTTTATGACTATTTTTTTTTTATTTATGAACAATTCAAACAAAAATTTTGAAACCGCCAGTAAACTTTCATATTAAATAAATAAATTTATCGTTGATTAAAACTGTGCAATGCTAAAACTTTCAGCTCCAAAGAACAGTTTCAATTAAATGAGTAAAATAATTATTCACGGATTTTTTTACGATTTAAAAGATAGCTCTATTCACTTGGTAATCACAAGTTATCAATTTATCCAAAGAAATTGCTTGGAAAAAAGTAAGAACCATTAAAAATAAATTACAATTCTAATTTTTAAATTAACGCAGAACTTGCAGTATAGTTGATTCTACTGTCCCCACTCTTTGAACGCTCACCAAATACATTTTGTTTCGGCCGATGTGATAAAAAATAATGTTTTTCAGGCTGTCCGTAAGTTATTTCCTGACGCTTGGGGCTTGAGGGTGCGAGCCGAAGACGAAAGGTAAAAAAATATCTTGGCGATTTTTAATATAAAAAAAAATGTAAAAGTATTTCAGTAATCCTTAACAACCCACAAATTCTACCCCAGAAACTCTCGTCGAAAATCCGTGAATTCCCCTCGATTACCCATTTCTAGCCCATCACCCCATCATTCAATCCACCCGTCCATTTGCCTGACGACGATGACCTCGCACACGAGGCTCGGCCCCACACCCTCACCAGCCGAAAGTTAACGTACTGGAACAGTCTACAGTGAAAATGTACGACTGCACACACACATCCATTGTGAGCGAATAAAAAAACCCTCCTCAGTAGAGCTGATAGTGCCTCAAAAGCACGAGCTTCCTCTTACCTGTGTTTATACGAGGGGTAGGTGTATCGAGGTCACGCGAGGTGTCTGGGGCGCAGGTCTAGCTCGACGGAGGCGTGCAGAACTCCCCTGTAAGCTGTCGTTTTCCCTATTTCGTTTACCCCTGCGGCTCAACTCGTTATACCAAAGCACTTGCCCTGGCGAACGTAAGGCCGAACACATAAGGCGCATTAAGCCGTTTCGAATCATCCCCCCATTACCGCGAAGAATCTAATTATTTGGACAATTATCAGTGAAATTGAAAAAAAAAACAAATTAGTGTTAATTAATTTTTGAACTGGAGAGTGTGACCTATAAGGAGTGCTCCCTCTGGATAATTCGTGTGATCGATAATCAGCTGTTTTGCACTCGCGCTAATAATAAACAGTCTCTCAGGACTTTATCTAGTCAGTAGTTTGATATGTTAAATTATATGTCGTTTTTTCTATGATTTTATTCTGGTTTTTCGCCGACATAATCTCATCCCAAGGTAATTAAAAGTGAATTATAAAAATGGATTGGGAATTCATTTTCTAACTGAAACAATTCATATTCTTTTGAAAAACAAGGATTTATCAGAATAACAATTAATCTACCGGTTATATAATTAATAGTGAAACTTAAAAAAATATTATGAATCCCTTTTGGAACTTGAGGGAGTAACCCCGAACGGGTGCTTCCGGTCTAGATAATTCGAATGATCGATAATCAGGTCTTTCGCGCTCGCGTTCGTAACGAAATATCGCTAACGCCCAAGTTTTGCGTTGCTTGTTGTGTAGTCATTATAAATTTAATAATATGTTGTTGTTGGGTATTTTTTCATGATTTTTAAGACCGAAAATTGTCATATATGCTTCTTCATCTTCGTAATCTCTGATTCAAACAAATGCGACGCATCGAATAATTTCCAATAGATTGCAACAAGCAGTAAAATTGGAAAAATTGTCGTTACGTTATTTTTAACCTAGAGAGTATGACCCACACGGAGTTCTTCCCCTGAACTTAAGTCGTGTGATCGATAATCAACTACTTTGTACTCCCGCTTGTGACAAAAAGTCTTTAAACCACGAATGTCTACTCCACTTGTTGCACAGTCATTAAAAATTGATGAAAAAATTGGTTCTTTGTAAACTTTATTCAAGACTTTTGAGATCGAAAAGGTGATTCTATGCGTTTTTCACTGAATTTTAAGTCGAAAAACGTAATACACATTAGAATCAATAAATTTGGATGTCATTGACCTTGAAATTCGAATAAAATTACAGTGAAATGATTTCCGAACTCGAGCGTCTGACTTATACGGAATATTTCTACTCCGGACACTTTGTGCGTTCGATAATCAGCTGTTCTGCGATCAAAATTGTTTCACACAAAAATTGGTAGTAAGATTTTTAGTGATAGTTCGGGTGAACGATGATTGAATAATTATTTGATTGCTCGGTTTTTAAAAATAAATCATCTCATGTGTCGGTGAATTTGTACTTAACTTGTCCAGTGCTCCCCATAAATTAAATATTACTCCGTTGTCCAGTCTTTCGCGACTTCCACTGGGATTTTCATTGAACGTTGAAGTTTCAGAGCCGCCCCATAGGTCAATCGAGAAGTAATCAATCGTTAATCAATGATAAAACTATCTCATGTCTGTGAGTATTCGTCAAATGCTGTAATTAGCGTTGCCACTGTAATTGTGTTTATCGAGGGAAATTGTGACAGGACACAATCATTGCGTTTGTAGAACTACAAGTGTATATTTTCATTTGCAGGTTCCAGCCAATATTCGCAAAAAGCAATTACAGGGTTTGTGAAGGCCCCTCACGAAGGGCTTCACCCGAGGGCGGGGCTTCTCGAATATGGGTTTTTGGAAAAAAAATGTTTATTCATTCGCAAAAATTGGGAATATTCGAGGGTTGATAAAGAGGTTGAATTGCATCAACATCACGGGACAGACCAAAAAGCTTCACATGTTCGGATGTCTGAAATAATTTACAAAACGTCGGGAGCAGAAAAACACTCGTTTACGCGGTTACTAGCTATTCTCTCTAGTGTTACAAAAAATTAAATTTCATGTTTTTTTCTTTCTTTGTTTGTCAATTTTTATTCCCTTTCCTATTTGAATGAGTTTTTAATTGGTTAATATGAAGGATTACGTTATCGTGTCAATTTTGTCAAGTAAAAAGAATTGAATTAGCTCGGGTAATTAGCATTCCCCAAAGTCAAATAACATTAGGAAAATTCAGGGGAAAGTTTATTTGAACGTTAACGGCACTGGGAATGTATTTCCCGGGGGATGAATTAACTTGAGTGCAAGTAGTGAGAGTCTGGAAGATAGGAAGAACGTGAAAATGATAAATAACATTATCTCATTATCGCAAATTCATTATTTCATTAAGTGAATGTTTGAATTTCAATGAACGTTTCATCAGAAATCAGACAAAATTCTATAGAGATTTTTGTCCCGTTGATGCTCCAGAAAAATAGCCCATTCGAATCAAATGAATGGGGCTATTCAAATGGCAAGGGACTCGTAATAAAGCTCTTACTCAACCTTAAACATGATCTTCATTTGCATTTACATTCACAGTAAATTTTTTTCTGATTCAATTAAAGACTCCAAGAATTGGAATAATTGTGTATATCAAATTATTAACTCTGGATAAAAAAAAATTATGTGGATTATTTTAAATAATTAACGCGTGAATCGCTTATTCCACATAATCATTTTCTTAGCCGTCGATAAATTAAGCCAGTTTACTCCACGAAAATTACAGCAGCGATGAGTATAATCATTATAAAAAGAAACCCGCTTCTCACGACAAATTCCTCAACCAATATTTTGATTCCCAATCAATTAATCACTTCGTCAAATAATCTAAACACTTGTCAAAATTTTTCCCCCTTTCACTATCGCAGCCATATTCCTATTTAATTGCAATAGTTATCAATACCGAATTACTCAAAAATGATAAACCAACTTGATAATTAATCCGGGGAACACATCACAACATCCGAGAAAGGTTTCCTCATGTGTTCGCATGTATACGTTACCTTGAATGGCAATCAAATATACATATGTAAACAATAATGTTAGTTTCGCCAAAGTTGCGATAGAATGCAGCGACAGCTAATTGTAACGCAACGTCACTCAATATCGCTCATTGTTGCCGAAAACCTGTGTTTCATCGCTCCTCCTGTCTTTCACCCGCTCCCTCCTCCCCTCCCCCCCTCACGAACCCCCACTGGCCACCCACTCTGGCTCACTCGTGCTCTTGGTTTTCCGGATGGTAGTTTTAACCGTGTTTGCAAATACCGGTGAAATGCCACAATAAACGACCACCACGGGGACCCTGTTTGTATTCCAGCTAACAATCCTCCAACTCGTAACGTATGCATTACACGTACAGAGTACACCTCGGCAAACTATTCATTTTCTACAAACAAACCTGACGATCATCAACTTTGTTTCAATGGCGAGTAGTGGGAAACGTGGTTATTATTTTTATTCATAATTAATTTGATTATTTTAGTTGTGTGGCTGGTTCGCAGAGGTTGGGGACACTGGGTCTGGACGAGAGAATTTTTCTCCCGCTCTGTGTCCTCTCAAAACCGTAAAAATATTCTCACTCTGATATTCTGAAGCTTCTCAATTGAGTCTTTTATACGTCTCAATTTGTAAATTTTAAAAGGTTTCATTTTTAATTGAGGTGATTTTGCAAATCTTAAATTAAGAATTGGGTAGTACTTCGACACGAAGAAAAATCAATAGCTTCACGTAGAGAGTATATGAAGAAATTGCTCAGCATTCCGAATATATCTATAGAAAAAAAATGATTTCGGCCATTGGCATTCATTTTTCAAAATAGTATTCCTCCAAACGAGTATCTTTTTCAGGTGGTTTTAATCAAGTTTCTCCGATTACAATTATATTGCTCTAGACAATAATGAGCTTTGTTCTCACTTCCAAAACCTTCTCAATAATTACTAAAATTAAAAAATCTGGAAATAAACAACAAAACGTAGTGGGTTACATACTGTTCCTCTAGAGCCAAACGATTGTCATCATCGAAATCTAATCCGAATCACTTGGAAATGATCCTTTGGAAAAAATTTGACTTTGAAAAATCAAATACTTCTCTCAAGTAAATATTTGTCGAATATATTTTTCTTCTCCAGTGTACTCGTCAGGTCCATTCAACGAAAATAATAACCACACAAAAGGCAAAGTGAAGTAATTACTGGTCTTCCAAACCCAATCCTTTCACTAATAATTAAGGTTTAATTAAGGTTCTTAGATAAACAATAACATAATAATACCACCAGTAATATTTTTACCCTGCGCAAAGCTAAATACCTCCCCCCCCCCTCACGCCAAAAAAGAACAAAAAACCGAGTGTATTAAGTACCCCCAATGAGCATAAATAAACAACGAGTAAAGCCGGACAAAACGGCGAGCCCCGCGTATGAAAAATATATTTCACGATTACACAATCGTGCGAGGATCGTTGTATTATTCATCATGAAGGAATCTGATGGGCAAAAGTGGCATTACCGTTAGTGTTTCACCGCCATACACGGGTAGAACGATGGTGGGGTGAGTACGATTATAACGCGTCTCTGCAGTTCATATACATATGGAAATACATATATGGGAGAGAATGGAAAAGCGGCGTCGGGGCGCCAAATACACGTGGGACTGTACTTATCATCGGGGAAACGTTGATGGCCATGGGACACGCACTAGCATGTACTGCCGGTTGGCTTATCTGTTCGAGTAAACGTAGGCAGTCGGTGTGCCGAGCCATGAATTTTTCAAATACTCACTAATATTGAATCTCATTTTCACTACATTCCCGGTCTGCGTGTTCGCACTCGTCCAATTCACCATTTGGAAGAGCCATTCCCATCCCTACCTCCCCATTTGCCTTTTCGAATGTGTAGTCGGACGTGAAAATATACAGGATGAGTGACGGCTCTGGGTCTGTTTTATTTTTCAACATCGTGTTGCTTCGCGCCAGGAATATTCAGCGTGTTTGCCGTCTCGTGATCAACTGTTTAGATGGAATGTCGATCAATATCGGGGATTAATTTTTTAGCCTAATGGAAGCGCACTCGGAGGGCTTAATGAGCATTATCTTAGGGAGAATTATGTTGGGAGTTTTCCTCAAAATGGAGCGATAACTTTTGGCTGGATTACCAATGTTGAGAATTTCAAGTTAACTGAGTCGAGATAATTCAAATGTTCAGGGGAGAATATCTTTGAAATTTTAAGAACACCTAGAATTTTTAAGCGTATTGCCTATGGGACATTAAATAAATTTTTATTTCCGATTTGACAATCATTTTTCGCCGAGTAAGTATCTCACTCTGGGTATTTTTGCATATTTTAGCTTCACTAGGGAAATACTCATTGGTCTTTATTGTCTCATGACCATCTGCTTGACTCGAAAGCTAATCGATACCATGAATTAATTTTTTAGCCTAACGACAGCGCAGTTAAATGATTTACTGGGTATTATCTTATAGGGTGTAATGGGGGAAAATTTTTGAACGAAATTAAAGTGGGTACATATTTTCTCGTGAATTGTGTCTTTCTATGAAAAATGTGAAACGTGAAATTGACAACTGAAATAATTCACTTAAAGTCAAATTGTCACATTGCAATTCGTAATTTTAAATTCTAAATTGTTTACACGCTGCTGCTAGTTCGTCCATTCCTTGCAGTCCATAGATTTTTTTGCTACCTTTAATCGGCAGATTGCTTTTCATTTTTACCTTCAACACCGGGAAAATTCTATTTCTATTTCCGATGTGTGCTTGCAGCACACATAGAACGTCGTGCGAATTTCATTCACTGAAATGACATTTTAATTTTAGTTTAATCTTGATGGAAATGAACGTGGATTAATCGATTTCCGGGGGTAGGTTGTTTTCTTATCCAAGGACAACAATGAGTTTATCGGGTGGAGTGAATGTTCAGCCATGCAGAGCAATTGTCCGTTGACCGCTGGGCAGTCTGATCGATCCTGCCATTTGTCATCGCTATTTGACGACCAAGACGAAGGCTCTTTACAAGTATAATTTTTGTCTACCGTGTTTTCGGAGGGTTGCATTAATGCGACACTTTTTATGTGGCTTACAAGGGTCAACTGAGGTGGGAGAGCAGTCGGCCGAGAATATGATTCTTGCTGACTGTGTTTTGCTTAGTGATGAATTGATTTTGGGAATTCTCAGCAGTGTCAGATGTATACACTTAAAAAATGACGTATTTAATTGTCAAACAAGTCTCTATGATTTTTTTGGGTTATTTAAATACGCAATATATAACGGAGATTTTCCTTCAGGTGACGCCGTACTCGCGTACTCGAATGCCAAAGTCAGTGCTGCAATTGAATTTTTAATGAGCACACGAATGAAAACATAAAAATATGAATTTAGAATTAAATTACGCGAAATTTTCCTGTCATTGAAAATTCTAGAATATATCACCCTAAACTTCATCTGATGTATATTAAATTTTATAGAATAATTGAATTGAAATTGCCGGTTATTATTAAAATATCCATAAAATTTTCCACGTATAATGAAATTCATGGGACATTCAGCAGAACTCTAGAGCAATAAACTTCGTTCACATTTTTCCTGAAGAACACCAAAATTGAATACATTATGAAATAAAATCCCTTCATTTAACAATTTTCAGAATATTCTCTAATCCCTCTTCTCCAGAAGCCCGTCAATTTTCCTGAGAAAAATATAACTTGTGCAATAAATACATAAATAATATAGAGTCAAAGTTATCGTCAACCTGAAAGAGGTTTTATATTTTTCTGCGAACCGATGTACACCAATTTTTACAACCCCCCAGTAAAATCGTCGATCGTCAAAGTGATGTGACTATTTTTTTCTCTCCCATAAATTCGTAATAAACGAGGTTACGAGTGCTCAGAACAGGATGATACGACACGACTGTTTGGAGTTTGTTGGAAGGATCAATGTTCAAATTCGTTCTTTCTACTCGAATGTATTTAAAGTATTTCGAGAAAGTCATTTCTCCATTTGAACTGCGAATATTCCCCCAGCAAAGTGTAGAGTTGGAAACTTGAATAATATACAATACAAAATTCGCGTGTTAACTTAAAAAATTGTGAAATCTCTTTACAACTAATTTCACTGTTACACTGAGAGTAGAACGTCTTTCAAGGAGACAAGATTCACTTGTCTCGAGAGAATTTTTAAATGATGTCCTTCTTATAACTTTTTTGTTGGTGCTCTCAGGGAATAAAAAAAATATTTTTCAGGAAGAAATGTTCACTGTAATGGACGCTGAACAAAAACCAAAATGACGAGAAAAAATACTAATGAGAGAATGAATAATGAAAATACCGACAACATAGAAGAACGATTTCCTTGAAAAATGTGAAGACACGAGGAGAAGAAACAAGAAAGTAGTTGAATAAAGGGAAGAAGGAGTGGATGCAAGAGACAGTAAGGAGACGTGGCGAAAAGTCATCCTGGCACCGTCGAAATGTCTTTCTTCGGGTGGGGCAGGGGCGGTCGGGAGAGTGGCGATGAGCATCCAGGACGCAATTTGCAGGATGGCCTCTTTCAAATAGCGTCCCAGGCTTGCCACATACTCGTGCAGGTAAGGCCTTACTTTAATTAAAATAAGAGCTTCGTATCATTACCCGCTGTGCAGACCTTCCACGGGGTGTGAGGAAAGTGGGAAAAACAAGAGGGGGAGAAAAGCTTGTCGTGACTGTGATTGGCCTCCCACTCAGTTACTCTACACGACCTACGGTATAATGTCCCTTCGCTGTCCTGTAAGGCTTATTGCCAGCCACTTTTCATTATTACACAAAAAAGGCTTTTCAATTCATCGAAAATGAAAAAAAAAGTTTTTTTTGCGAGTCCAAGTTGTCGAACATTTTGCCTAAGATGAAGGAAAAACACAGATCGAAGAGATCTTTAGGTTATTATATGACGAACTCCGAATTGAATGAACAATTTAATCATTCATTCCCATCTCGACTAAGTCACCGCTGACATGGTTCTCACGCAAGATTACAATTCTCCGCTAATAACCCCCCAAAAGAAAATATTCCCCAATTTGGATTTGGAATCAGCGAGAAATTGATTAATTTTCCAGGTGAATAATACCCACAACGTGTCGTACGGTGGTAGCAACACAGTAACCAACGTTGCCTACTCAAAGTACTCATCACCCGCGGGTGGCGGTGCCGCATCAACCTCCTCAGCTCCATCATCCTCCAAATCCTACCCAAGCGCCGTGAACAAGGACCAGGACGTCGTAGTTCTCCTTCCCCATCGCAAGAGCCGGACCCCACGTATTAAGCATAAACTATCGGTAAGAAATAACCATCCATCTAATTTTTTCAATCACCCCTCGAAGACTGTCTTGTGAAAAAAAAAATATATGAATGTGTAGACACTTGGAAACAGCTGTCGAATTTGCAAAATTATTCGCTGGTGCAGGCAAACGATTTGGGTCAAAATTTGAATAGTCCGATGTATGTGTGTGTGTGTGGGTGTGTATGTACGCGTTTGGGGAAAAACGGGGGCGAGAGGTGTGGGTAATTTGAATGTCTCGGTGTAAGGTCAGGGTTGAGAGGTGGGGCCATTAAATCAGGAGCGTCACGTGTATATTGGAATCGACGTTGTTGGCCGTTTGAATTGAACCGAGAGGGAGTAAATTTTATCGCCTCGAGACACGAAACTAAGATGCGGGAAAAGCCAAGGGGCTATAAATAACTTTTATTAACTTGAACTATTTAATTTGGGGCCATTTCTGTTTGTTTGATGGATTAGAGAGTAATGTAATTGCGTTTGAAAAAAGAGAGTAATTGAGTACGGGCCATCTGGATGAAGGAAGGTATCAATAATTTTTCTCATTTACGTAATGGCAATGGCAAGAGTCGACAGTTACTAGGGGAATAATTATGATAACGATTTTATTGGAGCTCCCGACAAGGAAAGAAATAATGCTTCACTTTCTTTTTCTAAATAAACATATTTTTTAATTGTGATTAAGAAAAAGAACATTTTAATCTTTGTTGACATTTTCAAGTAAAAGGAAAGACGGTTACCTGCATAATTTGAAAATTTGAGGAAATTCTTGCTGTTGAAATTTGCGTACTGAATTATAGAATTATTCATTTATTTTTTCTTCTTATCTTCGGAAAATTGTGCAGTTCCTTGTTCCAATGAAAATTCATGCTTTACCCGAAACAAGAAACTCCTCTCCTTCTGAACAATTATTAAAATAGTTTAATTCCAATGAAAAATACTTTAGATCCCGAATTTGCGACTCTTCAATGAGAGACCTACAATTTCCCACCGCCCTCCTCGGAAATTCTTAAAGAGACTAACCCCCGAAACCAGACAATCAAAATAACTCCATCTATCATTCAACCTTTTCTAAACACCGAGAATCGCGAGCATTGTCCGCCGGCCCCCGGTTGAGCCAAGCTTTATAACCCCGAGACACGCCACAAGACACCAGTGCAATAAAAATAGTACCGTGCACTGCGAATCCACAAAAAACTCAGGCCAACGGATAACTCAATCAATCAATGAATTGATTTTTATCTCCGAGAATTGTTGAAGAGCCAAAAAAATGCAAGCTCCAAAGCTCAAATTTGCCCAGAGTTCCGATTTCGGTATTTTTTTTTACTTCCCGGCCATCTTCGAGTAACAAATTTGAAATATGTGGCAAAAGTTGAACGAATTTCTATATGGGTTTATTAAAACGAATAAATATTACAAAGCAGTGTAATACTTTATAAAATTCTCTTTATCAGTACGAGGTAGGAACATCTGTACTAGAGCAAATTGCCCATAGAGTGAAGAAAATGACAATGACAAACTCACTGAGAAAACGAAGAACTAAAATACAACTGTATGATTCAAAGCAATTAGGTACTTCTTCACCTTTCAGCATATGCTTAAAATTAAAACAATCTCGAGTGGAGCGTACGACAATTTGTTAACTGATCCTTTTCTAGAACTTCTAGATTTCTCTAATAAATCATAAATCCTCGTCGAGTGATTTTTGTACAACGATCCCAGCAGGATCAAACAATGAAAAAAGTTTCTGCGTAAATTTCGGGAGTAACTTGGTAACAATGACTGTCTCTCGGCTCTCATTTTCTCTCATTTATTTATTTCTTCTACTCTTTACCATTAGAGTGTATTTTCGTACGTCGTAAGCAACTCGATGCCCTTTACTCTCGTAAGTGCGTTCGCATTCAATTGCCGTTTACATTCGTTTCACTGAACGACTGTATACTCAACGAGTCCTCAGCGTTTGTTTTCCCAACGGTTCTCAAGTACCTTAAATTAGATCGGGTTTGGAATAGGTTGAGAGGGGAAGGGGAGGAGGGGGGGGGGCGGGAGAGGGGTTACAAGGGATACACTCACGTAGTCCGAATACATACATATTCCTATGTGTGTACGTTACATTGCAGAAAATTGCGCGACGTTTTCACGGATGTTATGGAGACTACAGTGTAGCCATTCTGGATACCCTTGCCAAGATTCCAAATTTCTTTGCGTCCCATTTACCACCCGAGCTTCTTCCCTTTTCATTCGCCTTTTATTTCTATTTCTCCCCTCGACCCTTTTTCTTTTATATCAACGACATTTCCGTCGTTTTGCCAGTCTCGTTCCGGTTGTGGAAAGAAAATAACTGAAAAATTGAGAATGGAGGACAAAAAAAAATTGAGGATGCATTTTTCTACCCCTATTTTACAACATTTATACAAGAAAACGATTTGCGTGTCTCAAGGACGTTTGTACTTGGTGCTTTCGCATTCACGTGATGGTATAAGGAGCACGGGGTGCAGTCTGCAATGATATTATCAGTCAATTTTCCAACTTTATCCGACACGCTACTTCAGCAAATGTCGGGGGCGTATGGGGGCTCTTCGATGTTCACTGGGTTTGTCATTAGATTTTTTTTTGGCAGTCGAGGAGAATTCGAGGGAATGTTCTATCTACTTCCGTCCCGAAAGTATTCAGCCTTTTTTTATGTTGGGAAGTAATCAAATTGTTGATAAAATCGGTTCATTAGTTTTTCTATGGGTGAAAAAAATGTGTTTCTGGAGAACAGTCGATTTACTAATTTTTTCCCGTTTTTGCTTTATCCACTTTGAAGAAACAAATTGAAAAAGAACACTGATAAAAAAAACTCATTTTACCAATAAAATATTCTTCGAACAAGAATTTAAAGGGAAATTTATGATAGGAATTTCGGGAATTTGTTAATCGAAAACGAATACGTTCGGCAAAATTACATTTTTCTCTCAGTGCAAAGTCCCAATTTGGGACGTGATTGTTTTCAATCGTGTGTATTTATAAATAAGAAAAAGTAAAGAACATTGAGGTGAGATTTTTTCGGAAGATGTTTAACCACCAGTCCTAACAAGTTCTACACTTTTCAATTAAATATTATTTTTTAATTTTTGTTTTCATCATTCCATGCATCTTTGGCAAAAAATCAATCATCTGTAATTTGGAATTCTTCGATTTCTTCTCTCAATTGAGTTCAGTTAAGCAGCTTAGATTAGATTAACGAACATTATTATACTGGTTTAATTTTCCAAATCCAATGATTAATTTCAAAATTACAATTAACCACTATTAGAAATATTCCGATCTCATTATTGAATCAAGCAATGTACCTCCACCGGAACTTCATAATTTATTAACCCCTGAATTATACAAAATACAATTAATCAATCCAGCTCACTAATTCGATAAATTCCCATTCATTCATTGAACCTCAAATATTTTCTCAGCTCAAGCCTCAATTTTTTTACCTTCAAAATTCCGGATAAACGTTCACAATATAACCGAGTGTGAATCGGTATGCGACGATATAGTACTGACAATTTAACGGTACAATGATCATCAGGTGGAAAATTTTCATTGAATTGAATGGAGTATCATTTTCACGTATACACAAACCCACCAGGAGTAATTATATCCCATTACACGAGCCAAGCCCGTGTATAACCCAGGGGTTTATACGTTCATAGTCAAAACAACAGAGTCTTTACAATCTCACTATCCCTCGCATCGGCCATTTCTCTTCCGTTTTACCCTTCGGCCACTGTCCATTCGACTGAATGTTATTATTGTCTTTACGTTCAAACGCGTCAGTCCAATACCGCTCAAGCGTGATTATACTACTGTTATGTGAATGCGTGGGTCGAGTGGGTGGTAGAGAGAGGGGGTTGGAGATTGATTATGTGTGTGTTCTCTGGAGTTTGTGCTTTAGCTCTGTTTTCACATAATATACAGTAAATGAGGAATTAATCGGGCGTGTTGATCGTCCATTAACGCGATGAGAACAAAGGAAAATTCCATTGTCAACCAGTTATCGGACGATTTCACCCACAAAATACAAATAAAATCCCTCTTAACAAATCCAGCCTATTGTTGTTGACAGGAGGGTTCTTCTTGGGTTTAATCGCCGGTGATAGAAAGTGGAATCCGTGTCTGAAATTGCAATAATCTATTTGTAAATTTTATCGACTTTACGTTGACTTTTTTTTCGCTGGATAGATGATAAAATGAGGATAATTTGCTTGATCATTTTTACATGACACCCTTAAAAATTGTGTCTCATAATTCAAATATCCAAATATCTAAGAAAACTCTCTAATTCTAAACATATCCTATTCCACAACATATACAATTGGTTTTTACGATCCATTCAAATAGACGGCATTGAGAAAAATAGTATATTTCAACACGATTGCTGAAAAGTGCTTTTGGGTTCATGGGAGGTCCCAAGACCCACGAGTTTAAAAACACTATTCCCGCGAGCATCGAACTCTATTTTTTAACACAATATCTGCAAAGTGATTCGTGCGCCGACGCGTGTGTAAAATCTCACTTTGAACGCAGTGCGTCAAAAAATACAATTTTGCCCATCAAATATTCGTCTAACAATAATCCAAAGTGAGTTTTACTGTAGAAAGTTCGGGGATATTTTTGTCCAAAACAAGTAGTATATTACACTATAAGGGCAGAAAGTTGAATTTTCTACACTGCGCGTCATGCAGCATGACGCACTGTTCAGGAATTTTAAGTATCTGCCCGCGTAGTGCATACTCTTCTTCTTCATCCCCTGTTGAAAGTACGAACTGATTGCATGTGTGCATCGAAAGATATTGATGTCTGCCCCGACATTTGCGGCACGAGCGAAGCGAGTGCTGCTTGTCGGGGGCGGGCATCAATCAAATACATCTACAAATAATTGTTGAAATATACAACTACATTACTTCTCAGATTTTATTACTTCTCACATTACTTCTCAGATTTTGATAAGGCTTTTATATCTTCTGTTTCCCATTTTTTATAGGTTTCATACACAAGAATGTATCAATCAACAGATTTTTTGGCCAAGTGCCAGTTTTTACGATTAGTTGCGCTTCTGCTTCTAAACTTCTGTTAATTTCGTCTTCGTCCATCGTTTCATCAGATGATTATATTTCGTTCAGTGTTTTTTTTCACGTCTCTTGTAACATTTACCAGTTTCTCAATGAATTGGCTTGACAAACATTAGCACCAATTTCCGGTAAAGAAACTTGGAGGTTATGGAGGAGATAACAAATTTTTCTCCCTACATGGACCGAAAGTGAGCATTCTAACTTCGCTTTGGTTGGTTAGAGACGTTCACTTTCGTACATTTTGGCAGAAAAATCGTATTCAACCCTCCGAAGGAGAATCAGACAACCCTCGACTTCAGCTCGGGTCGTAATTTTTCACGTGAGGAAGACTTGCCTAGTTTTCCTTCCTGAGGAAGAAATATACTGTGACGCGACTGGCAGGGAGGGAATATAATGGGAGTCTCATGTATTGAGTCTCAATGCACACGCATAAGTTGTTAGTCCCGCTGTTGTAGAGGGTATGCGTGTAGCTCGACCGATGCAGGAAATGAGACTTTCTGCTTCAAAATGGCAATAGACAGTACGTACTTTCGATCGAGGTATGAACACAATTCTATTTTCTTCTCAGTGCATGAGAATATCCAAGGCTACAAATCCTTTAATCTATTTGAAATTTCAATGAGTCCTTTCTTCCAAATTTTAACACACTCGCAGCAAAACACAAATTTAATGATACCACATTTGGAACAGATCTTTTAAAAAATCCAGGGAATGAGACAAATATCTATATCCAGATGTCATAGGGCAGAAATTTTGCAATCATTTGTAAACTTAGAAAATTACTCCCGAAATAAAAATTAAAAAATTGAAATTATTATCGAAAAGAACATTTCAGGCTCACCCTTCTTAATCTCGCGTCTCTCTCGCGTGTCTCGGGGGCATATAACCGGCGGATAAAAACAAAATCATGGGATGCTATTCACACGGGAGAAAAGATTACGGGGTTTGGAAGGGTATCGCCGAGAGTCTTTTACGCAGGGGGTGAACCTAGAGTATCGAATTTCTCAAATTATACAAGTTCCTTCTTTCCACTTCTCTCAGATATTTTTTGGACAAATGAGAGAGTGGAAAGAGAAAACTCTCTTAACTGTCTTTTCACACGAAACATGAATTAAAGTGATTACAGATATTTTTTTATTTCTTTTTTGCTGGGAAAATAAAAATTACGATAACGGACAAATTAATAACGTAATTAAATTTTATTCTGTAGTTTTGTAAAATTATTTCGTCATTTTTTCGGGATAAGGCCGGGAATTTACATTTATATTGAATTGAGATAGACTAAATCAGAAAATGTAATTTTTTTCTCGCATTTCAGTCTAAGAAAATGGTTAACATAACTTATTGCTAGACGAAAAAAACTGAATTGTTCATTGATGTTTTCCTGGAAAAATGGAAGCATTGTAATCGAGCATTTCAACAATTGCTCAGATTTGCTTAAAAATTATGTAAAATGTGATGAAACGTAAAAACACGATGTCTTTAGAAAAAATTTCTGCTTGTTTGAGCATTTTTACATAACACCCTTAAAAATTGAGTCTCCAAAGTTCTCAGGGATAAGAGAATGGTCGAGCCCTCAAGGCCTTTGAGCAACATGGGCTGAGATGTTGAGAAGGGCTCATCAAGTTCTTGCCTCGATGGCATATTGATCGTTAGATTAATATATTCAGCGGAAGGCATTAACGTACACGAAACTTCTGGGACGAATATCGCGTACGACGTTGGCACAAACCTCTGCGATGCCACTCTGTGGTGTGCGCTTTCGCTCGCATCTTCCTCACACTTGCCTGCTAAATCTCAGTGGTGAGGGCGGGCGAGGAATCGATAATACTCGAAGGTACTGTAAGAAGCTTAAGTATGTGGATATACAAAATGCAAAATCGTTGGGATTTTGTCAATACGTTAATCTGGGAGTTTATCAATTTATTTCCATCGTAGTTGGCGGGACAGAAATTGAGCAAAACTTTTTATTCCGTTAAAGTAAATCGTGTTTCATGTAGACCTACAGATAACTGGATTTTTATTGGAGTTGTGAGAGCTCCGTCGGTTCAATTATTCAGGTGTAATTTTAAAATTATTTGGCCTGAGGGTATTTTGCGTACAATAGGATAGTATGAATCGATAATTTGAGAAATCACGGGAGAAATTATTGTGCTGTCCAATGTCTACTCGCAGACTGAAATTGTACATTAAGAGTTTTTAATCAAAATCAGGTGAGTAATCATAAACTTTTCCGTAAGTCTCCAATGAACGACTTTCTTATAAATTTGTTCTGTTAGAAAATAGTCTCGTAAATTTCAAGCAAAACGTTTATATTTTTTAACAACAGTTGATTCACATAAAATTTCCATCTGTAAAAAATATGTTGAATTCTTAACTATTCATTGAAATGGAAACTTCAAATGACCACGTAAGAAATATCGAATACTTTGTAAATTTCATCAATAATTATCGTGAATTTTCAATTAAATAGAAATCCCATGGTTTCCCATTTGAATTAAATACAAATTTTTAACATTAAAAATTCCAATGAATTTATTTGCTTAATTATGCTGAAATATTTAACAATGTGGAAGCATGAAAAGGAAGAACCAACAAATGGAAGCAATCACATTACCGGCCAATTTTCTCTTTTTTTAGAAATTCCAATTATTATATTTTTCCCGATGCATGACAAGAACCAATAAGACATTACGACTTCCGTAGTCTCTCCCAGCGAGAAAAACCCAGGAAATTATAGTGACCATATACCCCCGCCAATTGTGTACACACTCGTTTACACCGAGTCTTCATTAGAACGAATGTTTAAACCAATATGCTTCCCCGAAGGGCACACGAGTGAATTGATCTACGTTATTGGATAGGAGCCAATTCCCATGGGGATCGTGATGGTAGCTACCGATTGGTTGTTTACAAAAAAAAAAATTAGAGGGCCTTTATTCGTGACAAAATGCCATATACGCAGGGGGCGGCCTTGTAATGCTCCTCGGCCACTTTATTGAGCCGATCCTTTGTTTTTTTGCCTCCTCATTATTTCCTCAATATCCTCGAGAAAAAGGAGATTGAGAAAAATTTGGGAGGGCAATGGGTGACTCTATCGAGGACTGTTAATTCATTTCTGGGGTAAATTGTTTGGGAATTATCATTCGTTGCTAGTGGCAAAGAAAGATTTCCCTTGATAATTTCCACACGTGCTTTATGCCATTGTGGGGATAGACATGCGAGACTGCATACTGTAGTGGTATTGCGGGGTGGTGTAACGCGTGCCAGTATTATTATCACGATCTGGGGGTCTGCATGAGGCAATTGTTAACCCTCTGACACAGAGAGAAGCCTCAGTCGGACTTTTGAATCATTCCCGGGCAGTCGTTTTTGTAAGGCCGATGCATAAAACCGTAGGATTTTAACTTAAAAAATGGAAAAAAATAGTGTTGACGATATTATAAAGTGCTGACATCGACGATCAATGGGTAACTGGAGGGAGAGTCCAACTGGTGGCGCAAATTTTCACTTTTTTCTTTTGACATGTGTTTTTAGGAAAAACATTGGAGCTTTTTGAACACTTGACTAATCATTCGTACGAGAGGAACAATGAATAGAATATGTATGGAGAGCTGTAAAACTTTACGCAAGTGCACTGACGTCAGTTACATACCTTCATTCAAATGATTATCTTTCGGGAATAAATAAGCAATGATCTTGAAAATGCTACCGTCAATAGTTACTGCAGGATGATATCTACTGACCAGAAATCATTTATAGAAGATAAAGATAAAAGCAAAATAGTTGACTAAGTTGACAAATAACAATCTCAAGGTATCGATTGACGTGAATTCCTCCCCTGCATTCGCACATTAATATTGATCTGTATTATCGCAAAATCAAAGTGTTGATGGCCACCTGAGCCCCTCAAATCTGGCGTCCGCATCATCGGAGGCCTCCCCCAAGGATAAGGATACAAAGATCGATGATCTTTCACTGGTCGAGGTGAGTTCACGGTCACCCCTCGTTTCCCCCTCCAAATATCGATTTTTCCCTCACGAGTGTACCAACAGCCGACCCAATTACTCTATGAATTATAACCACCAGCAAAAATTTAAACTTCCTAACGAGGTTAATGAAATCCAAGTTGACAGTAACGCGATACTAAAAATAGGGGGAGAAAAATGTTAAATTTTGAACTTCCATGAAAACCCGTTATTACAATTTTTTGCAATAATTTCTCTGCGGCAAGCGCTGCGGAGTTTTCTCCAGAGGGGTTTGAAGGCTGGAATAACTACGTACAACGGAAGTTGCCGGTTTGCCTGTGGCGGATTAACATTAGAGGGTCAAGTCGTTCAGTCGCAAGTCGCCTGGGCAAAGCATCGCCACGCAGGGGACAATTTACCGCTTTTTACCGCGCTCAAATTCTGAAATATAACCAAGTTTTGTACGAACTTCTCCCGTGCCGAGTATCTCTAATAAACCTCGTCATCTTCGCCGACGGCACGGAAACGTCGCCGGACGTCTCCCGTCCTCATTGTGCTTCCGCGCTTCGAGTTTCCGACGTATGTCCTTCAGAGGTTTGTGACTGAGTGATGAGAAGACAAAAGTGCACTCGTTCCACTCCCCCTCACCCGTCCCCTTCTTCTTTCATTGAGGAAAGAGAAACCAGTGTCAGGGGGTCTTTCACCCCCTGCATCACGAATCCGGGTAAATTTCCGCTGTTGAAAACCCTCTCGAGATATTCAAAAATCAATCTTCCACCCTAAGGATTTGTTTTTCTAATATCTCAGCGGGTTGTTGACCTGGAAGACTTCCATCATCAGTGAATGGGAGCTGAAATTTCCGGAATCGTAGAGATTTAAATTGACATGCAAAAAAAAATCCCCATTTTTTTTTATTTCCGGGGGATATCGTCTAAAGGCGAGAGGGGAAGAATCATTGTTCTAGGCTCGAGAAATATGTTTTTGTGATAGAAAATTTCACATGAAGTTTATTCCAAAATGAGGAATGTCTTGAGCAATTAATCTTTACCTCAAAATTGATGAATTAATAACGAATAATTCAATTCTTGCTGGTCCAACGTCAGTAAATGAGGGTTAAATTCAAAGTGAAGTTAAACGTTTTTCTCTTTAATAATAATGTCGATTAAAGTCACGTAATCCTTATAATCACCAATCTCTCTTGTGTTTGGAAATTCAGTGAGACCGAACATTTTCAAATTGGTATTTTTTTCATTTTTATCCATTCTCTCTTTCCCATTTGATTCGATCATAATTCAAACTTTGCATCTTTCACATGAATTCATTTGTGAGTCATTTTCACTCGAGTAATTGGTGTTACGATATTATCACATCAAGGAGGGGAATTTTTATAGCGTTCCACATGCTTGTGACGTCATAGGATATTGTTCGATGGGATTTGGAATAGGTAGGATAGGCTCCAGGATCATTCTCAATATAAAATTTACAAGAAATATTTAGTGAAAAATTGGATATTCCAGCCTGAGTTTCGAACCCGGTATCATTACGCATTAGATGCTCTTAGTTTTTTTTTTAACATGGTTGCCAATAAGATGTACAGAAGATATTTACAAGATATACATTATTTACAGAAAAAAATTAATATAATATATATCGCTCTCTGGTTTGACGAATGATCACATTGTGGCTCTTGTGTTTACTTTATAATTTTTAAATCTCTTGTCTTGAGTGATAAATATCGACAAAATATATTATGATTTTGTTAATCTGTGGCCGGAGAAAACTTTTTATGGTTTACATGTATTTAACAGAAAAACAGGTATTTGGTAATTAGGTGCTCTTATCTCCTGTACTGTCCAACTCCTAGCCACTTCTTCATTTTGAATTTCGTGTGCATATTGAGCTCCCAGTGCACACATTTTTCCGCTACCTACGAATGGCTCTCAGATTCAAGTGTTCACCAGCCAGAAGAACTTTGCCAAGAATGTTAAAAGAAACGTGTGTCGTGGGTTACGTCGAGGATCAAGCGTATGCCCATACCGGGTTATATTCTCCAAAGCCCTCTCCCGAGCCATCAACGTTGGGACTATATACGATCGTCGATAAGCGTCTCCGTGGCGACATTTCCTCCGTCTCTTCGCGCCATGCGTCAATATTGACCCATCCGATGGATCCCAACGGAACAGTATAGAGTGGACTACGTAGAAAACTCCCCCACCTCATCCAGCCCCGTCTCTCCGCCGTTATTCAATGGTTTCCAGTCTTATATGCCATAAGAGAAGTGACGGAAAACGGCTGACGGGGAAAAGAAATCGAGTAAAAAGGAATAAGTGCACTAATTTTCGTTGGCGCGCCAGGCACTTTGATCGATGGAACGTTAATCATCGACTCGGTCGTAAACTCTCGGGTTTCTCTGTGTACATTACGTTTCTATCTTTCTCCCATCATTTAAACGTACGTACAAGAGTAAGGGGCGGTTATTTCTGCACGTCGACTCCTGGCCAAAGGACAACGTGAAAGCTTGGGTAATTCGATTTTAAAATAGAATTAGGAGATATCGGACGCCTTTTCCTCCACTGGACGTACCCACGAACGGTCACAGATGGCGAGAGATAATGGCTGTGGAGGAAAAAAAAGGGTTATTATTGGGGAAGAAGAGAGTCTTTTGAGTATCGATGAATTCTTCATGAGGGACTAATTGAGTTTTAATTCGACGAGTTTTTATGGAGTTTTAGATATCGCGAAAAGCGCTGGGGGGAATAGTTTCAATTCAATTGTAAGGTAGAGAGGAGTATTATTTTTTTTGTTTTCCAAGATGATTTGACTTCAATGATTGGAGTAAAAATTTTTGGAAAAATTTTGAATGGATAATACAAGTATTTGATTATTTCTATGTGAGGGTGAGAGAGTTCACAAATGAGAATTGAGAAAGAAATGCCTCGAAGTTTTAAATTAATCATTATAAAATTAAAAAATCCCTTTTATGCCTATTTAAAATCCTATTTTAAATGCATAGAGAAAATCAATTGTCAGAAGTTTCAGCGTTAATAAGAGAATTGGGAATATTATAGTTTAAAATCTAATTCAAATTCATAATGAAAAGTCTATACATTTCTGCCGGTGTGACCTAATTAAAGTGGACGAGAAATTCATTTTAAATTGAATAAAAAGACAATTTAGTTTAAATTCAATTACTCCATATTAATAACGACAGCGGTATATAGATTTATTCCAGTTTGACCTATGACTGTAGTGGAATATAGAACGATGGAAAATAATTAAGCAATCACCGGTCACGAATATCCTTTTTACGAGATGACAATCTCCATTTCCCGGGATGATGGAGTAAATGATTCAATCATCGGAAAATTACTCCTGCCAAAGTTGCTCAAATTATTATCTGATTTTAACGCATGAAAAGCCATCTGCCGTTCCCCTACTCAAACTACACAGCCGAGATGAACCTCGCCCGTCGATAATAAAATTTTTCGCGTCCTTGAACCGTCAACTGGCTGAAAGTGAAACTCCTTATTTTCAATGGCAGAACCCAGAATTCTTAATTCTTACAATTGGAAAATTCCTTCTGTATAAATTCGACTATAGAGGGAGAATCAGGAGTGTATCTGGCGCCCTCGTTGACCCCAAACAATTCAAACCTGATAATTCGCTCGTTAATTCAATAAGTCAACAAATAAATTTTCAATAAACTCGTTTTTATCTCAAGTTCATGGTGAATTGGTGTTTAATCGTGTCGTGAGAATCACCATCATTAAAAACCAATTAACGACGATAAATTAAGAGTAACGAGAGACGAGTCTCGGATAAGTTGATGCTTTCGTAAACCGTTAATAAGTGATTGCACATTGTAACGTGCGGTATCAGTGCATTCGCGAAAGGGAAAGAAAAAAAGAGAGGGAGGGAGAGAGAGAGAGGCTCCACTCAAATCCGAACCCGATACGAGACTATTCCGATACGAGACTCGCGACTAATTGTGCGATTGTCACTCGAGGAATTCCAAAGCACACATTATCATCGAGAAATGAGTTCCGTGTTTACAAATAGTCATAGTTAATCGGCTCTAACCTACAAAAATTGTGTCATCTGAGTGCAGTCGCTGAGTGCAGTCGCTGAGTGCATTGACCCATTGTCTATAGTTAGCACTTGAAAGAACCTGTGACTCTGGGGATATTCTGAATCGTTAAGAAAAGCATTTATGATTCAATAAACAATCTCATTTTTGTAGCCTAATTTTTTTCTTTAATTTAAAATGGTTGTGACTCGATTCTTAAATATAATCGATTTCAAGGGAGATAAGGGAGAAAAAGGCGAGGGTCCGGCTACGAAAAAGGTAAATGTTTAACTAAATTAATTTTTTATTCGACAAATAAATTGGTGAGAATTTGTTGAATAAAAAAAAATAATCGAAGAGCAAAGGTTTTGCGTCCAGTGAGTTCATTGACTCATTGTCTACATATATGTGTAGCTAGTGCTCGAAACAACCTGTGGCACTGATGCTATCGGTATTTGAAATCGGAAACAAGGAGATTGGAGTGGAGATTCGTACGACTTGTATTATTTATTTGTGTACTACATTTTTTTCAATCTCCGAATGGTCGTAGCCCGATTATTGAATATCATTGATTTCACGACAGATGGAGGAAATAAAAATAAGAGTATATAGACCAAAAATAATACTGGAAAAAAACAAAAATCGTTTTATCCCGTCGGTCAAGTTAAAGTTGAAATTTAATTAAAAATTAATTAATATAAGAATAACGAAACCCCCTAGGAAGTTAATGCGTGTGCAAACCCGGATAAGATACGAGATTATTGCGACTAACCGCGCGATTGTGACTCGAGAAACTTCAAAGATGTTCATTTTGTTATCGCAACTAAATGAGTTCCGTATTTACAAAATCCGCGATGATGGGCTTTAATCTAAAATTTTTGTATCGAGTGAGTGCAGTCGTAGTGCTTATTGACCTTATGTCTATAGAGAGCGCGAGGCAACGAGAGAACATTGTAAATCAAAAAAATTGCAAATTATTTTGTAGACTCATTTTTTTCTTTTAATTTAGAACATGTTCCTCTCCATTTTTTTTTGCTACGAAGCAGCAATTTGACGGCGTATTATTAATTTTTTATTAGGATTCATGCTGTTTACAGACAGTTTCTGAGCATGCTAGACTTGATGCAACTTCACCACCAACGGAAGAGGATTTGGAGCTGTGGGACCACTCCGGGTTCATGCTGAGGAGTGACTTTGACGACCACCTTACGCACTCGAAGTAATTCAATTCAATTCAAATCGATTTATATTATTTAGTTGAAATATTAATTTAGCGTCGAGTTAATGTGATGCACGTGCAATCAAAAAAATAGCCCGAAAAAAAAAGAGTTATTTAGTGATGAATTCTGGAAGTTATATCGACTAGAAAAATCCTGCTTCGGTTTGTGAAAAGTGGATTGAAGATTGATTGAAATTCTTCCAATTTTAAGGTGGGGAGCGCAAGGCTGGTGTCGCCCCAGCTGCATACCCATCAGTATAATCCTCGTCCTGATAGTCCTTGTCGTTCTGCTGCCCCTCTTAGATCACACAGAGCCCAAGCACTTCAGTAATTTTAGAAATGACTCGGAATTCATGTGCATGAACAGCTGTAGAATATCGCTGGTGGAGTCAATACCAGTTGGCCTCGTATACGATAACAATTCGGTTGTTCATAAGAGTACTTATCTCACGTGGATGGATCTTATAAACTCGGCCGAGAGTACCATTGAAATTGCTGCCCTTTATTGGACGATGAAGCGAGAGGATGTCTATCCTGATGACAGTGCTAAAGACGTGAGTACTTCTTAATTGTTTTTCACTCGAATTATGGCTGAAATGAACTGACCCATCAAATGAAATGTCGTCACATGATTCACTCTCTAATTTAATGTTTTTGTGAATTAATGTCCTACCGAGATGGGCCACAGGCTAAAGCAATGAAAAAATCTTTGAAATAGAAATTCCACAAACGACTGATGTCAAGTAACGAAAAGTGGTTCAAGTAAAATTAATCATTCTTCAATAATTCAAAGGGTGAAGACGTCTTCGATGCTCTCGTGGATGCTGGAAAAAATCGCGGAATCTCCATAAAAATAGCACAAAATGCCCCCAGCCAATTAAGTCCCAACGTAGACAGTGAATATCTAGCGAAAAAAGCCCATGCCGAGGTAATTAATAGATCTATTCTCTTCTCCCAAGTCAGTTATCCCCTAAAATCCACTCAATCTCCATTTCAATAGGTGAGGAGTTTGAATTTCGCTGGATTGCTAGGAGGCGGCGTTCTTCACACAAAATTATGGCTGATCGACCGTACCCACGTGTACGTCGGCTCAGCCAACATGGACTGGAGGGCTCTCACGCAAGTGAAAGAACTCGGCCTCGTCGCTATGAATTGCTCGTGCCTTGCTAATGACCTTGCCAAGATTTTCGAGGTAAACACACCAGCCAATGGATATTTAGGACGATTTTGAGAGAGCGCTGGACCCGCAGTTTTCGAAAGCAATAAATATGAACAGTTGATGATTTTTTTGTTCATCGAGTTTTGTTATACTCTACAGGTTTATTGGCAGCTCGGGAAGGAGGGAAAAGTGCCCCCTACCTGGCCTGACGCACTCAGTACAACCATCAATATTAATAGGACAATGAATTTTACGCTAGATGATAATAAATATAAGAGTTTCATTGCAGTACGTACAAGGAAATAATTCATTATGTTTTTGGAAATTCATACTTTAAAATATACCATTGTATTAATTATTTCGCGGACTATTTCGCAATTCTATTTAATTTCTAACAGAAGGAATTAATGAACAATTTGATAATTTAATCAAGCAATAAACCGGCATTGTAATTTTTCTCTGCAGAGTTCGCCACCCCCATTATCTCCAAAAGGACGTACAAACGATATCGACGCGATTCTCCACTGCATCGATAAAGCCGAAAAATTTGTTTATGTATCAGTAATGGATTACTTTCCCCTGACCATCTACACAACAAAAGTTAAATACTGGCCAGTGATAGACGATGCGTTACGCTCGGCTTCCATTGACAGACGAATCACAGTGAGACTGTTGATATCTTGGTGGAAGCACTCGAGAACCTCTGAGGACAGATTCCTTAAATCCTTGATGGATCTCTCCAATTCTTACAAAAATGTGAAAATTGAAGTGGTGAGTATCAGATAAAAATTGATATCTTTCAACTGGAGTAAAAAGGAAGAATTCCCAAAAGAAGACCTTTATATATTGGTCTAATGTGAGAAGAAAAACTCACACTGTTTATTTTCCCCCTTTCTAGAAACGATTTATCGTCCCAACGAATGCAGATCTGGATAGAATTCCATTTGCACGAGTGAATCACAATAAATACATGGTGACAGATATTGCCGCGTATATTGGCACTAGTAATTGGTCCGGTGATTATTTCATCAACACTGCTGGTAAAAGCAATTTTCAATTATCAAAGAGGGCAAAAACAGCAGACTCAAACGATTGAAATCGATCGCTTTGAAAATATATGGGGGCAAAGTAATAAAAAAAAATCTACGAATTGCTATTTTTAAGGTATTGGAATGGTGTTTGAGGATGCTGATCACAATAACAGCCATAGCATTCGTCAACAACTGGAGGAAATATTTCTCCGAGACTGGAATTCCCCTTACGCTCATTCGATGAACGCATCGTGCTTCAACAATCGTGATGAGCAACTGAGGCCTAAAATCAATCATTTTATGCAGTTTCAGAGCCACCATATCAAGGCGTAGCTAGGATACAATAAGAAATTTTCGTATTTTTTAATGTAGATGTATTTTTTTGAACGAATTATGATCTCAAATTTGCATTTGATTGCGTGGAGAAGTGGGGAAATTAACTTCAGAAGAACGAAAATCTCCTCGGAACATTATCGATTATTCTAACTTCTCTGCGAAATCGATGAGTGTACATAGAAGGCCGTCCATTATACAATTGTTGCCTCAAATCATGTTAAATTTTTTTTTTCAAATCGATCATCATCTTAAATTTGGGTTTAATTACCCGGAGAAGTGATGAAAGATTCTTAAGGAACACAATTTATTACGTGAAGACTTTTAGGAGAAAATATCACAAGAACAATTTCCGTCATGAAATCTCATTCTTTTCGCCAATCAGTACATCACTAACCTGCCCATTTCGTTAGAATTAACCACCTTTACAGTTTGAAATGTCCTCTGTTTGAAAAAATGTCTTCTAAGGACAGGTGAGGAAAAAAAGGAAACGAAAAACCTACAACATCGGAGACCTAACTCATCTCTTCCTAGAAATAATTAAATATTTTCTTCTAAAATCTATTGTTCCCACTTCTCCCCAAAGTCAACGAATGTACATAGAAGGCAATCAATTAGGCAATGTCCGCCTTAAATTACGTAATGTATACGACAAAAGTTGATGAAATCATATCTAAAAATTCGTCAATTACAAAATCCTCAATTTGTAAATTACCACAAATGAAATATGTCCAGTTAACAAATATTTCATCGTACTTTATCCATGAAATTTGCTCATTCCTTTCATGCAAACGTCGCGCCTTCTCGTATAGAGAGCGAGATGTAAATTTAAAATTCAGTCACGTATGAAGAAAACGATGACGAACGAACTTTCAAGTGGAGTATGTTAAACTACCCAAAATCTATGATATTGACACATTTCGATTAGTAATTTACAGTTCAATTATGTATCGACTATTCCCAGTTATTTGGAAATTCCTTTGAAACATTCATTTAATAAAACCCCAGCTCTTGCGATCTCTCACCTCTAAGGCGTAAAAACCTGCGTTGCCGGTAGAGAGACAAGAATTTACAATTGAGAAGCGACGGAACATTGAATGTTTCCAAAGTACAAGGTCTTAACTTTTGTTTACTCTGCTGCTAATATTTGAGTCTAAAAATGGAGAAGACATTCAGAGGAGAGTGTGCTTGAATGTGGAAAAGATATCTTCAATCGCCAATGGCAACGAATGAAGAAGACGAGATATTAAAAGAGAACATGGAAAATACAAAAATCATGCTTTGTAATAGAGTTAAATTTATAAAATGGGTCTTAAGGAGATTGTAACATGAATATATGTTGAATAGTTTTTTAGCCTCTGGAAACATCTGATGAGATGTGCTGTCGTTGATTGGTTGATGATACAATGTATGATATTGCTCCTAAACATTCAGCCTACACGAGATACTCCTGAACTTCGAAAAATTAGTTAATCGCTATTTGGGCAGCAAACAATCTCCATGATCTTATGAATTCTGCCTTAATTATGTCCGCCGACAATTGTTAAAGATGTCTTCTAATCAGCTGTTGAATGTCAATTCAATTGCAACAATAAAAACAGGTTAATTGAAGATGGTGGAATAGATTTCATTCCAGATGATTACACCATTATCCGCTTTACAATGTCCTTGAAACAATCCCATGAAGTACTCCTCAAGGATATCCAAGTACCTTTTACATTTTTGTAGGAGCTCATTAGAAATTTGAAGCTCTTTCATCATCACAATTGCAATCACTCCCTTTCAAGCGATTTCTTTTTCAGCTTGAGTAATTTCAAATATTGCCGGATCGGTTGAATGTTTCTTTTGGAATTTTTCAAATTCTACAAGACGTTCAACAATGAAAATCCAAAAATTGAAACAGTCATTATTTTAAGAAAACAAAGATGAAGAAAATGCTTGAATACTAGATGATTTTGCTGAATTACTGGTTGAAGTAAGCTAATCGATTAATAGATATTAAGGAAATTTCTTCACATTATTTCCATCATCAATCTACAAACCAGTGACATGATTCTGAGTCTAATATACTGATATGCGTCATAATAAAAACGATTAATTGGAGATGATGAAAAAATTCGATACAAATGATTCCGTCATTCGCCTTGACCAGGGTACAGGCTACAAGATGTCTTTGAAGTACAAATCAATAGTGACAATGTGAATATCTTTGGAGATCTCTCCATCATCGATCATTCTCCCAAGGAGAATTTGCACCAATTAGCTGAATCGCGTCAGGCAGAGTAATTTCCATCCCATTTGCATGTGCGTCAGATTTTTCTTGAATTATCCAGATGACTTTCACTGGTTTCCCAAGGAGGAAGTCAAGTAAATTAGGGACTTCGGTGTTGTTCGTCAGGAATAGATGAAATGAAAAGTTTGAGGGCAATTTCAAAGATGAATTTCCTTTCATATAAAACAAAAATTTATTTCGATTCGAAATTTATGACGTCGGATTACAACTTCTGGAAGACTCAGATATCTTTTGAAAGTTTTCTTTTGAAAAAGTTGCTTTCAAAATTGGAAAAAAAATTATTTCTTCAATCATTTTAATTCAATTGAATTCCTTACCCAATTTTTTTCTAGAATTTGATAAGGATCTCCTGTAAAATGCGGTAGAATTTCTACACAATCTTTCCAGCATGCTCGGCCAATCGAACTTCATATTCACTTCACATTCAAAAAATAGTATTTATATTCATTTATTTGGCATCGCTTTCCCATAAAAAATCATGACGCTGACCACTGGAGTCTGCAACCATCAGCAACACCATGCAAGGTGAGGATCGTTTCAATTTGACGACCAGTGCCAATGAATTGTAAATAATGTGGTCACATACTCCAGCACTCCTGTCATCGTTCGAATCCAAGGTGACAATTTCGAAAATCCTATACAACAAGCGAAAGATTTGAATAAAGATCATTAAATTGTGCAGTTGAAATAAACCATTAATTACACTGCTGACAATTCTGTAAAATTTAAGCAATACTCGTATTTTCCGTTGAATATTTACGGAGCTAGCTTCTTGACAATAGAAAAAATTTTCATAAATTCTATGTAAATTACTCGTTCTTAAGTATTGCAAAATTTATTATTGCAGAGTCGAAGACTTCAGTCATTTTGCAATAGTGCAAAAATCAAATAATATTATCTGTAATGATTGATGGCAAAAAGGACCATTTTACTGATTTTAGTTTCAGAGATAATTGTTCATGAGATATAATTATCTTTTTGCGTCTGATAAAAAAAAATCGATTCTACGATTTTATTCCAACGGAACAGTCGATTTTCACTGTCATAAAAATTTTGGAAGTTACACAGCCCAAGAAGTGGTTACTATAAGATTTTTAACATTTAATTTCTGCAATTTTCTAGAGAGTGTATCCCAACTAAACTACATTAAAAATGTAATTTTCATAAAAAAAAAATAAAGGAAATGAAAGAGGAAAGGTTATTTGAATCCAACTTGTAAGCACAAGATGTTGAGTCCCCACCTGTTCCCCAACACTCCCTCCCCCGGGCTGACTTGGGCACAGGTACCACAAGTAGTTCGTCCACATCGTGGTTGACCTCTTCAGCGTGAAGATATTGCCGCGTGTCTCGTAACGAGGAGGATCACATTGCACTTTTCGAAAAGTCCGGGACACCTCAACAATTGCCGAATTGTCTAACAAAAATTCTAGAGGAAAAAACGTGAATAATTCAAAATAATTGAGTGCCTTGAACATTAACAAGTTTTTTAACAAATATTCTCTTCAAAATTTCTCTGAAGAAATTTGCTTTTTCGACACGCGAGTGAAGAACAAACCGAAGACCTTGGAGAAAGTACGATAGGGGACATATTGCGAGGCTATTGGCTTTGGCGCGAATAAGGTTAGTGAAACCTAATCGTAAATATAATTAAAAATGTTACCATTAAACTTCGAAACTGCAGATGTATCACGCATTCGAAAGAATAGTAATTATCCAGTTTTAATAACCCCTTCAAAAGAATCACGGTTTCATTGTAAATTAATGAAATGATTGCAACCGTTAGTTGACTCGCAAACTAATTAAGATAAACATGAAGTGCCTATTGATATTGCTCAAAGGTTTGCTCAGTTATGAAAACAAAAATTCACAAAATTTCAAATTCAAATGAAAAAAAAATGCTTTCCTCCACTTTTTTCCTGTTTGAAATTGTCGTAAAAGTATTTCCTCTCGTCTCCAACCATTGAAAACCATGCCCAACATTGCACCTCCGAATTGTCGTCACGATTCGAAACGCCCGGGAATTCCTTGAATTCCTTTTGTTCTTTTCATGATTCAGCTTCATTCAATCATTGATACTATTTCTCCAAATATTTCCGTCGCATTCACGGTTACACTCTCGTTGCTATCGATGCCAGAGAACACGCGCCAGCGCCCGAGGACAAACTATCAAATAACAGGCGTCACTTTTCGTCTATTGAAGAAGTTTTTGGTTTTAGATTGTCCAAGTTGCGATACAACAGCGATATCGACGAGACCTCAGTGAATTGCTTAACATATCCCGTGCTACACACTATCTGCATTATTTATTAAGCCAAGTCTCACGTTTTTAGTATAATCCGCGGTTAATATGACACGCGGGCCACTGAATCCCATTTATATAAGTAATTTAAACTTGAATATTTTGAATTATCTTTTGCGTGGAATGAACTGCGCATTCTTCAATAATACTTGTTAAGTGAAAATAGTTGTAATTGCGGGTACGCTGCATATCATATGATAAAGGAATGGCGCCTTAACAATTTCTGACAAACGAGTTATTTGAAGAAGTTATTTATACATTATTTTGCATCATAGAAATTACGAAATTATGGGAAAATTTGTTTCCTCGATTTTCATATTTCTATGTCACTTGGTTTATTTTTTCATCGCACACTAATGAAGAAAAAAATGAAAAAAAACCGGAATTAAAAATTTACCAGACAATATAACAGAATTAAAAAAATTGAGTTCATCATATCCCGCAATCATCTACTGCAATAATAATTATGATAACAAAATGACCTCCTACACGAACAAACGAGATATTCAAACCACCAGTTTCTGAGTGACACTAGCGTAAAATAAACTGAAGCTGATTACAATTGCAAAGAATTCTCCAAACGTTGGAGTTGAAATTTTACAACGTAAATTATCCCATTGACTCTATGCAATTACCCTCATTAATCCGATTAAAGGATGAATAACACTTATTTCAATAATTATCGATCGAAGTAAAATCGCCGCTGAAGAGCGACAATCAGGGCAAATTACTGTCAATCAAGACTGACCGAGGGTTACTCACAACCGAAGGAATGAAGCCGGAGGGGGTTTTCCCATATTAAAATTCATTAATACTCTGTCAATGATGCTAATCAATTGGATAAATGTTTTGTACCCGCCGGGATTATCATGGAAAATCATTTTGCATACAGGATATAAAATCAAAGAGTACACCCTTCAAACTCGCAGCGTCACGCATGCGTCATTCTTTTCAACCAGCAGCATTAATTATTCAATAATTTTACTTAACATTCAATCTGCAAAATTTGTATTGCATCTGATGAATCGACTGGTTGATCCTTGAGCTTCCTGAATATACTGCGGAATCTTTTTTTCGCTTCATTCAATCGTTTCGATGAATACCTAGAAGGTGTGAATACTTACATAGAAGACAAAAAAAATCCAATTTGCAATTTACGATCCCAAGTGGATTATCCTTTCCCCTTCGATGGTGGCCAGTGCGTGTACATGTCTATATAGCCAGACTTGATATTCGGAAATGTCAACAAATTAGTGTTTATTCCAACGGCAGAGAAAATTTGGTCCGCCATTTTCCCCGTGAGGTGAGTTACGATCAAAATATAACGTCATTTTTCTTTTACGACCATATACATTTCAGTTTTTGCCAGTTTTATCTAACCACTTTCTACCATTTTTACGTTCCACAGTAAAAAATAAAAACACAATAAAATAGAAATTTTTCACGCGCTTTCCTCATTTTCGGTTTTTTCTTTCAGATTCGAAATTGTTCGGTTTTTATTCTGAATTATTTTTAATAGTTACTCCAAAAAATATTAATCACACCTATCGGACTCTTGCATCGATTAATTTGATCGTTTAACAAAAAGCCTTTAACATTAATTATGCTTCATCTACGATAGACTCCCGTTATGGAGTATTCAACTCGCGAGAAGTTGGTTCCACTAGTGAAAATCTCTGGCGTCCCATAATTTGTCATTATACATGGCTTACGGTGTAATCTGAGCGAATAGCCGGGGGCAATTATATTCTCCGAAAATGGGAGGCGGAATTTAGCTTTAAAAGCGCGCCTTCGGAGGCTCTGAACCGTTAGGCCCGGATCAGGTGATCAGGAACGTTAGTTGACCCAGTGACGAGGTTTAGAAAAAAAAAATGTATCACAGAAAGAATAAGAACATAATCTATGGATTTTTTTCAGGAGAATCATTCTATGGAGGAATTGGCTTTTGTCCCAAACACTTCCTCAGTCTTGAAATACGTATCGCCCACTTTCAAACGCACGTTGTTATATTATAAAAAAAAAAAGTATCATTAAACTAGGAGCGAAATTGAACGGCTTCGGTACGGATTACAAAAAGAACAATCTGCTTCCTAGTATTGCATAAATAATCGCTCTTACAGCAACCTCCAGCGAGAAAAACTAGGGCTCACAGATCAATTTTCTGTGATCATTACGTCAAGAATGAAGTCAATGACACTTCATATTTCTTTTCGCTCGTGCGTCAGTAAAATTGATTCTCGAATGGTTTACATTAACACTAAATTGTTTAGGGATAATTAGGAAACAATTCTATTATTATTGATGCATTAACAGTATTTACCGATGAATTTCAAATGAAAATAACAAATTTTCTTCGGGGAAAAAGTGAAGTCATAAAAACACTCAACAGAACTTGAAGTAAATAATCATAAATTTAGCAAGAAATGATAAAGTTATTTAAATTTCAAACATAACACTTCTCGCGAGACGCCTAATGTATTTGTAAACTGTATTTTTCAAACTTTTCGCAAACAATTTGCCTGAAGGGCGATTTGATACTCGCGAAAAGTACTTGTTCCTTCAAGTGTATGGAAATGGGTCCCTCTTGACCTGCTTCTGCTTTGCGTAACACTCGAAGTTGGGTCTCTTCCGTATTTCAGATCGTGTAATGAGCATTGGATAGACAGTAGCCTTTTACTCCCAATCAGAATGAGAGGCACTCAATATGCGGAAAACAGTAGAGAGGAGAGCACGTACCATTGATTTACGTTGAATTTTGCATTGCCTCATCTCTTCACGAAATGGAATGAAAATAATTTTTTAAATATTCATTGAGTTGAATCTTTGCTGTTGCCCCCTTTTTTTGCTAAGCATATTGGTTTTGAACAAACCTCGCTTTAAATTCCTGTCTGAAGAATATTTGATTACCAAAATTATATGTTTTTCCAGTGGATTCTCGTGAAGCCAAATTGTAAATTTTACAAAATTGACGGAATTAAATTTCTAAAATCGGCATGTCGTAAAATAACACTTATCAATATCACCCTCACGAATTTGGAAATTGATGTTGTGTACCCGATCTCCCTAACTCATTGAACTCGAGATGAATGCTCATTTGTCCATACAGGTGAAAGTTCCCATCCAATTCTCCGCAATTTTACGTATATTATTTCCGGTATTATTATTCCCTCATTTGACATCAATATTGCCAGCGGAGAATTATTAGGGTATTCAAGCCTCATGGGAATGCGAAATTTTTACACTTGAGATGTTGTAAATCGACGGAGGCTGGATTGTGTCTTTGGTTAAACACTTTTACTTACTGCATGGTATTGCCTCATCCCAGGGACAAGTGGAGAAAGCAGATTTTCTCGAATACCGTTGAGAGACAGATGTGGGGCGTGTAAATAATAGCTTGCAATCTTTTGATCATTGAACATTTTTCGATGTTGGATTTGCGGGAAGTTAAGGCTCACCTGTCGCGAGAAATTTTTGGTTGGTTATTGTAATCATTGATAGGGGACAAATGATTTACATTATTATGAATTTACGGAATTCCGAGTTTTCCTTAATAGTTTAAGAAGATTCAGATTTTCATTGCATAGAAAAATTTTCGAGTTTCCATTATAAATAAAAATTTCTAAATTAATTCATTTTATCGTGGGAATGCGACATCCTCCACTAGAAATGTGTTCAAATCTATGTTAAATCACTCTAAACTCATTGTTAAATCTCGGAGAGCCTGGAATTCACTGCAATTCGCTGATCAGGATAAGAATGTCCGTTTTCAACGTGCTACGACTGCGAATACTTGACTGATCTCTACCCGCATTTCAGAAACTGCCGGCGGACTCGTAAAAATGGTCGAGGCACTGCTAGAGTCGGGTGGACAAGATGTGGCTGTTGCTGAACATGGTTCACGGGCGGGTACACCCACAGAATATTCACCCCACATATCGCGGATATCGGATATTAATCTCACGCCGGTACAAGAATTTTACACCGGGTCAAGTATTTTCATAACTGGAGGTACCGGCTTCCTAGGGAAATTGATTATCGAGAAGCTGTTGAGGAGCTGTCCAAATATCTCGGTTATCTATCTTCTGGTGCGTCCTAAAAAGGGAAAGGACACGCACGAGAGGACTGAAGCACTTTTTGATGATGTAGTAAGTAAAAGCAAAAACGAAAGACGATAGAAAGGAGACCACAAACTTAATTTTGGAATTTATGATCACAAATCGAGGCTTGAAATAATACGAAATTCAAACTTTACAAAATTTTGAATTAAAGTTTGGATGTCTCAATTTAGGATCCATAAACTTTCAAACAAACAATCGCGAGATTAATTGGTCAATTTGTTTCTGTTTTTAGGTATTTCAGAGGTTGAAGGAAGAATACCCCAAGTTTCGTCACAAAATTGTCGCCATTGAGGGTGACTGTGCCCTCCCAAATCTCGGAATTTCAGACACAGATAGACAGATTCTCTTACAAGAAGTCTCCATCGTGTTCCACGTAGCAGCAACCCTTAGTTTCGATGAAAAAATTAATCTCGCGGTATCTATCAACGTAAAGAGTCTTCGGGAGATGATTCAGTTATCGAAACAAATGCCAAAACTGAAGGTAAAATTTTAGAATAGAAAATTTATGAATTCGAACGTTTGGAAAATTTTCGCAAAATTACGTGCTTATTGATTTACTAAATGACAACTCGCTTGCAGTCGTTCGTACATGTTTCAACCGCCTACGCGTACTGCACACACCCAAAAATCGAGGAAAAATTCTACACTCCACCAATGGACCCCGATAAACTGATAACATTGATGCAATGTGTGGATGAGAATCTCGCTCAGGAAATTACCCCCCAGTAAGTCTTCGCAAGTTAATATTTCCATATTTTGAAATATCGATATATTTCGCAATGTCAATAAAGAAAATCTCATGTGATTATAATCCTTTCATGCGGCCCGGACTATAATCCATTCATTTAAAAAGACTTTGGAAACCTAATGATACAATCTACTCGTTTGGAAATAACTAAAAAAGAACAAGGAACATGCACTGACAATAATACATTCACAATCACTCACCATTTTCTGTCTCAATATAGATTATTGGGAAAATGGCCCAACACCTACGCCTACACGAAAGCAGTAGCTGAAAACGTAGTGCAAAGAGAAGCTGAGAATATGCCACTGGGAGTTTTCAGACCCGCCATTGGTAAATCTTCATGTTACTAGTCTAAAATAGTCCGTCCTTGATCATTAATATTACCTTCCCGTCTTATTACGAGAATACCAAAATATACTTGAAGACAAAAAAGTGGGAAAATTTCCGCTTTACTCCACTCGTCCTATCGCTCATAATACATAATTATTCTTCTTCAGTAATTTCCACCTACAAGGAACCAATCAGAGGATGGATAGATAACATGTACGGCCCAACTGGGGTAGCAGCTGGTGCTGGCACTGGGCTCCTCAGGTCTCTACACTGCGACGGCTCCATTCATGCTAATGTTGTACCTGGAGATATGGTTGTCAACGCTTTACTTGTCAGTGCCTGGGATATCGCCGAAACGTACAGGTGAAAAGACAAAATAATCAAATAATATTCTAGATGTCAATGAATCAAATTATTGTTAATTGAATTTGGTAAATTATTAATTGTAACTATCCATGTTATTTAATAGTAAAAAAATGATTGCCCTGATTGCAGAACCCGGACAGAAATTCCAGTGTATAATTACGTATCCCAGGATAATCCAATAACGTATGACGAGCTGAAAGTAATGTCAGCAAAGCACGGAATTCAATACCCTACGGTGAGAGCGATATGGTATTACAGTTTTCGAAACAACAAGCACAGAATCGTCCATTTGTTCTTCATCTACTTCTTTCATCTTCTCCCTGCATTACTCATTGATGCTGCTACTGTATGCATGGGAAAGCGACCGAGGTTGGTACAGCAAACAAGAGCACAAATTCATTTTCACAAATAAAACAGCACGAAACAAATCAATTAATGAATTAATGATGTCTTAACATCCCTGCAGACTACTAAAAATTTACAAAAAAATTCACAAATTCATGGACGTCCTGAACTACTTCTCTACAAAGCAGTGGAGCTTTGGAAATGATCGTCTGAATGCATTAGTGAAGAAGTTAGATCCTAGAGATAAAGAGCTATTCTTCTGCGACATGAAGAAACTCGTTTGGGACGAATACTTCCAAACGTATCTCCAAGGCATTCGTGTTTATCTCGTCAAGGATCCACTGGACACTCTGCCGGAGGCTAGAGTCAAATGGCAGAGGTGAGCATCTCTATAAAATTTGATGAGTCTAGTTTCGTCGTCAATACATGATGAATGATTAATCTTTTCGTTTCAGGATGTATTGGATTCATCAGGCATGCAAACTCGTCTTGGGATATTTGCTTGTCCGATCGCTATGGGGAATTTTGTCAATGATAATGACCTTTGTGGGGTAGAGTGTCGTAGGGAAACGCTTCACTCCATTAACGAAATATTTTTTCCTATGAGATGTTCTCATTTTGGAATTCACGGAAAGCTGTGAAGATTCCTTAGGTAATGTTTAAACCCGAAGCTACACTAAATATACCTCTCCAATTAGTTAGAATTGTACATTTTACTCGTCGAAATTGCATTCAGCTCTTTCTGCTAAGGATTATTGTTAAGTTTGGTTGAAGCTCTTTTAGCGCTTAGTGCTCATTGTTAACAATCTTTTTGTATACTGCCTTATTTATATTAAACGAATATTTTTTAATGATTGAGAGTTGTTTGTTTTTATGGTTGCCACTTTATTGATCGTAAAGAGAATCATTGTGACTTTTTTAAGCATTGATGAGTTGTGAAAGTGCAACATTTCATAAAAGAATATTACCGCAAGTCATGATCACTTTACATTGTTCCTATGTCTCAAAGAAACATTATGCCATCATAAATTATTAATCCTCACTATAAAGTATCCTCTAAGACGTGATATCTAAAAATACATATTGTGAGGATATATGCGGAACGGCAGATGGTGGCGGATATGTCCGTTGAATTATTCCGGTGACCAAAAACAATGAGACGATAAGGATTTCAGGGAAATTACGTCACATTTCAATTAGGTTACATCAGGGCGATCATGGAAATTGATTCAGGAGACTGACGAATTGTGAACCATTTCAACTAGAATCTATTCAATTCCATATCGCAATCAGTCGACACATTCGGAAATTTACAAGGAATAACCCATCCAATTTTTTTGTTTCCAAACAGACATATATCTAAATACTCCATTGAAGATGGTCTAGAAGTTGGGAGACCCTGAAACCTGATGGTATCATGAAAAGTTCACTTTCAATTTTCAGGGTGAATACATTATCTTACGGGGATAACAAGGCTATATCCTAAAACTAATAGTACAAGAACTAGTGAAAATGGACAGGTTCCTTGACTGCTATCAACGGAAAGGGTTTCGTCATTTGAAAAAAAAAAAAATTTTAACATTTTGAACTTCGAGTGGAATAAAATAGTTTTTTTTTTACTTCCAAGTACTTGAAAACTTCAAGCAAATTATTGTTTGATTTTCAACAAGCTCTGACAGTGTAACTCCAATGGATACCCACTCTTAAGATCCTCCTGACAAATAAAAAAAATAACTACCTGAAGAAACACATATTTCAAAAACGCCTCCACTATGCCGTGACGAATGCACTCAAGGGAACAAGGAGAATTTATCAATGATGCTTGAAAGAATGTGGAGAGTTTTATTTTGTCGCAAGATTGTTCACCCGCCTGACGAATGGTTGACGGAAGCTTCAACTGGCAGACATGCAAGGATTTTGAAAATTCATGAGTCCAAGATGCCTTCACACTCTTTGAAAAAAATTACTACGAGAATATTTATTATTTCCGGTTCTCGTGCTATTGAGACGCAAATCCATGACTGTTTTAGAATCTCCAAATATCACTTTCTCTTCGAGCCGTTGGACCTTGTCGGGAATGTTTCACAAGTTATAACAGAGGAATCTGGAGATTACTCTCATTAGCGTCAACTTCTATCGCTCAAGGACAAGGTCACGCCGAACTAACACGTGGCGTCAACATATTTAGGCATCGAAATTTTTGCTAATTTTTGGGGAAATTTTCATAAAAGATGTAACGACAGCTATCAGTTTAGGTTTAATGATTCTTTTAAGTGACTAGAAATTGGCAAAATTATTTTTGAAAATTCATTTATAAAAATATATTTTTAATCTGTTAATTAATTGAAAGAACAAATGACTCAAATTTAAGATAGTTTACTACTGAATATTCATGTTTTTATTGAAAATTCTAATAAATTGGGGAGTTCTTCTCTTCTTCCTGCTCAAAAACCTGAAAACTTTTTTTGTTTCTAAAATCGAATGCAAGGGCACTCTGCAGGGTATTAGTAGTCAACTAGCCACGAAGTGGATCTTTACAGTTGGGAATTCTAGCAAATATAGTCATTCCGTTCATTGAACTGAGAAATTTGTTGCAAAATAACCATAAAATAACAGAAATTGAATGTAAATTAGATGAAAGTGTTTGCAACTTGCAGCCTAGGAGAATTAACGAAGCGCTCGTTTGCCACAAAATTGGAAGTTTGGTAAGAACAAGAAGCGATGGACGGGAAGTGCGGTTAAATTTTATGTTAATCTTGATGTGGTCGAGCATAAAAATCGATATACATAACATCCATTGATTAAAAATAACATGAAAATTTTTATCCCGATTTCATGGCAATTTACCGTAAAGTATTATTTATATTGACATTAATCCGGTGAAATTGACGATAAACTTAGATATGAATAAATTAACTACCTACGCCATTTGAACAATAATTTCAAATTCAAATTTCAACGGTTTTACGTTGCAGGGAATGTGGAATTTTTGAGTGTATTTGTCACTCCAAAATTCCATATTTCTCTCTATGTCGAAATAAAAATTCAAATCACAGTGGAAATCGGAATATTCAAACGTAATGTTTTTATGACTGGCCGGACAATTTTTCCCCATTTTTTCACCCTGCATGTTTATCCTCATCAGAGAATCCGTATCATTCAAAATGATGAAGCTCATCATAATTACGCCCGAAGGAAAATTTCTCAACGTCATAATTGCATACTTCGAAAGCAAACATAACGAATGATGTGTTGTGAAGGTAGTTAAACAAATAATTTAATTTTTATTTCCTATAAATGTGCTATAATCGAATAGCGAAAAAAAATCCGGTGGAATCCAAATCTTCATATGTGTCCCTCCAAACTAAGCTCAATGTTTCCCTCTCAAAAATAATTTCTAGATTGTCACTTGCAATGCCACAAGAGCTTTAAAATTGGACATTTCCCAGAAAGTTCCTTGCAGACTAATGAAGAGATCAGGTTTCTATCGGGAAATTATAATAATTTTTTAGCTCGGTTGGTATTGCGAGCATTACTTTTTTTTTACAAAGTTTTAAAAAGTTGTCACTTGAGATGCAACGCTTGTATTAGCTCAAATTCAGAGCGAAAAAATAATCTATGAAATTTCAAAGTTTTTTTAAAGGCCCGTTGAGCTGAATGAAGCTCACCTCGCTGATTTGAAGGCGAGCCTAGCCAGTTCCTCAAAAGAACCGAGGGAGAGTCAAAGGGAAGGGGACACACACCTATATAAGAGACGTACGCAACAGTCACACTGTTGCACTCTAAACCATCGGTGGGCCAAGTGCAGGTGAAAAGATCTTTATCACTAACAATTTCAAATTTCAAATAAATAAATGTGCGCGTAGCGGGAAACATTGCGATTAATTAATCTATAAATATTTCGTTGATCAGTATTCTGATCATCTTCACTTTACTAGCTGGATTGATAGTGACAAGGTGAGTGCACGAGAAATACAAATTAACGAGCACTTTCGTGATTCATGATAATTCATGATAATAAGCCTTTGCAAACAGTTCGAGGGATTTATCGATTGCGGATGTTCTGTTGAAATTGGAGTTTATGAGCGGTGCGTGAGGAATAGATATAGGGCATTCCTGGATTATTCCTATGTTTGTGTCAAACAGAGGAGAGGGCAATTATCCTCCGAGATCTATGTGATTTTTAACAAACTATTTAGAATTGATAGTTTCAAGTGATAATGAGAGCTTTTATGAGAAAAAAATACAGTTTTAGGATTGATAATTCAGGAGGTAATGAAACAAGTATTTGTATTTGTATTTGTGCCGAGCAAATTTACATGTGATAAACGATTCTATTTGGGAGGAGGATTCAAATGTGTTTAGGTGGAAATTCTCAAATTTGGAACATTGGGAACGTAAAATCATGAATTGGGCCATCATTTTTTAAATAATTGTTACCGCATCTTAAAGAGAAAACTGGTTTCGGAACAGAAAATCTATTTTACAGATCGACAGACACAAGAGAATTCCACACAGATTCTTCCGGAAGTCTTCTCTTGTGAATTTTTCAAGTGGTTAATTTTTCAATAGAATATCTTATAAATTGATCAAATTCTTTATGTGTCTTCGTCAGACTTCGTCAGGAAATTTTTCGTCTTTATCGCTGATTAATTCTTTTCGAAAAAAAATCAAGGTCCCTGGATGTGATTTCGTAAAAAAATGATTTTACCTCACTAAAGAAGAGATATAAAATTGTGATGTTATTCAAATTCTAACCGGCTCATCGGTCGCCATTACCACAGAAAATTGATTAAATCAGAGAATCATTCCCGCATTCAATGATAATAAAAACTCCAACATTCGATGTAATATTGAATTCCTTTAAGTATCATCAAATGGTTTATGTATCAGTTTTCATTAGAAAGTTTGTCATCTTTATCGATCTCTTCTTTGAAGTTGAGGAGAAATTTTCTAGTATAATGAATGCGTAGCAATGAAAATAAAAAAATGAGAAAATAAGTTCTACCTTTCATCCCTCTGCTCTACATAAATTTCGAACGAAAATATTGACTGCAACAAAAAAAAACGGCTCAAAAATTAGAGCATAACGTGTTCAGTTGTCCAAAAAAGTAGGATCTCCTTAAAATATTTTTCCGGAAATTGTCACCAGTGTTGAAACAACGAGAGTTGAGCTGTAATCAACTGCAATCAACTTGACTCGTTTTATAACTGTTTAATCCAGTCATTTAATGAGGGTTCACTGTGGGAAAGAACTTTCCAAGATGATTTAGCATTGCTAAACTCCCTCAGCTCAGCACATATTTTCTGTTTGGTGCAGCCGGTTGCGGCCAACCAATGATAAATACCTTGTCCCGGAAAAAAAAAAGAGAGAGATAGAGTGTGACATAATACAGATATCTAATTTCAACTTGAGGAATCCTAATAAACCTACAGGATGATCAAGATATTCCAAGAATGGAATTTTTGTCCAGTTGATTAATTGTACATCGTCATTTTCCACATGAGTCTAAATGACGAACGAAAATCGAGGAGGAAAAGTGTTTCTCCATGTGGTATCAATTTCCATTTCAAGCTAATACTGGTCAATCATAATTAAAATATTCTGTGGCTGTAGAGGCGACTGACCATTCTCCGTCAAGGCGATTCACCCTGGGCAGTGATGTAGAACGCAGTCATTATAAATATCCCCAGAATCCCGCAATAATCACAGACAAGTCAACCTGTCAATAGCTCTCGACAGATGTAATTGCATGACTTATAGGCTTCAAAATATGGAGATGATGGGATTTATCAAGGTGACAGTCTCAAAATATCTGGACTATTATCACACGCGCTTTATCAACATTATGAAATGCCAGTTAAGATTGACTGGAAATATTCCAGGATTAGCCAAGAGAGAAAGTTAATGTAGCGTGATATAGAGTAGAGAGAAATAGGAAAAAGTTAGGAAAATGGGAAGCAATTTATTTTTATGAAGAGATTTTTTTTCCATTTAATACTCGTTTTATAATTTGAAAAATCATAAAATAACATTTTCGAGCTTAAAAGCTTTGATATGGATATTTTCCCCGAAATCTCCATCAATTTTGATTGGAAAAATTTCAAATTTGTGGAAGAACGTAATGAAAAAGAAATTGTAGCTTGATTATACCATAAAAATTGATGAAAATGATCCAATAAAATTTTAATTTCCACTTATTTGAATCAGAGATTCACATGAGTAAAGATATGAAGGAAATATTTTACCTATGAAAATGACTCGACACGAACCGCCATTGTTTATTCGTATTTGATTGGCATGAGGTGTCTCAAGATATTATTATCTGGTAATTTTTCAGTAGTTCATGATCTTCTCGTTAATGTATGACTGAATAATGTAGACATTAAAAATACTATGGCAACGGCTACTAATGAATTCTGGTTCACTCATAAATTATTATCTCCCACGTTGGAGTCCAGTGAACAGAGCGGAAACTTGTATGAACGATTTTGCCGTTTGGTCGAGCTGTTGGGAATTATGTAATGCAAAACCAGCTGTCCTATCATGATAACTATGATGCTAATTGATATGCAAATTAAGTTTTCATTTTTTTTTTAGATGAGTATCATCGATAATGAGAGTGCAACAGCCCTGGGGTCTCCCATTCAACAATTCTACGCTGGACAGAGTGTTTTTATCACAGGTGAACCATTTTTATGACACAAAAAGATAGGTGAAAGTAAAATTATCATCAAGCAACGTAAAATCTCCATTTTTTCACGGATTGTGGACATATTTTGCACGATTATTTTCATTGAAGAAAATATCCAATAAAAATAAAATCAGTAAAAAATAATGAAAGCTGAACTTTGTGTGAAATGTTTTTTTTCGTCTAACAACAATTTTCAGTAACTGAATTCTAAATTTCCGAAATTGAGCGAAATTGTTACCTTTGTAAAAAGTATTGCAACGCCGCATATAAAAATCCATGTAATACCAAATTATTAGTAAATTTTTCTTAATGAGACATTGATTTATGACCGAAGAATATTCAAAATATTGAAATGTCATATATTGAGAAATGCCCATCCATTAAATGGTATTTTTATTATGCTCAAGGTGGAACCGGATTCCTCGGAAAGATCCTGATTGAAAAGTTGCTCAGATCGTGCCCGAATATCTCGTCAATTTATTTGTTGGTGAGACCTAAGAAAGGACAGAATGTCACACAGCGAATGGATAGTTTATTCGAGGATCCCGTGAGTATTAAATTTGTGAAATAACTAATTTATTATTTTGGTTTAACGACTGCATATAAAAAAGCGGACGAACCAGTTCTCTCCAGAATGATGATGAACAAGAACATCTGCATGTGAATAGTAACAGTAGTAAAATTCCACCTGTACAAAATCCATGTATCATTCGAAATTGGAAAATTTCCAACAGGCACATTAAAGTTGTTTCCATTTTCAAATAAGAAAAATTCTTTTATATAGGGGTTTTTCTAATGGGCATTACAAAAAATTAATTTCGGTAAATGATGTTATTTTTTCTCGTCCAGTTCATTCGTTCTCCTTAACTAAATTTATTCCAATTTTCCTAATATTCTCATCAAGAATATTTAATTTTTCAATTCGATGAATATTCTATGGAAATGAAAAAAAAGTGTTGACTTTTATGGTATTCTCTACTGAGAAAATAAAAGTATTTTTAGTTAATTCTGGTAATTATCGAATTAAAACTCACACGGCCGCTGTAAAATTTTTGCCTAATGATAGAATTTCTCTAAAAAATATCAGACTTTTCAATTAAACTTTGCTATGAGTAATTAACTTGCTCAACAGTATATTTTAATAGAACCCGATAATTGAATAATGATAATGCTGCAACTAAAGGTGTATGAGCGTCAGTTTGAATTGATGTACGAACGATAATAAGTATGAAGAAATTGAATACAAAATTTGGTGCATTCACTAGCAAACTTGCATTGGTATTATTACAATTATAATAAAAACTCTACTTATTTCCCGTTAGTGCGTATTTTTAAACTTAAATTTCAATGAATTTTTTATACGACTTTCCAATAAATAATTAAATCGATGAAAAATGTGCGTTGTTACAATATTTAGTTATTACAATTATCCGTCTATATTCCAGATCTTTCAACGTCTGAAAACTGAAGTGCCAAAATATCGTCACAAAGTGGCAGCAGTCATTGGTGATTGTGCGTTACAAGGCCTGGGATTATCCAATGCTGACCGCGAATTACTTATTCGCGAAATTACAATTGTTTTCAATGTCGCCGCAACGGTGCGATTTGACGAGAAAATGAAAGACGCCGTCACGATAAATATCCGAGGACCGAAGGAGATGCTCAATCTCTGTCGAAGCATGACAAACCTCAGAGTAAACAGAACAAATTTAATATCTATGAATTACGAATGTCCATAAATGTCATTATTTTTAAGCAATACAATTACTGCAGGCAGTTATACACGTCTCCACCGCCTACAGCAACTGCATTAGAGACCACATCGAGGAGAAGTTTTACGCGCCACCAATCTCTGCAGACAGTATCATCAAACAAGTGAATAGTGTTAACGAAGAAAAACTTGATGAAATGACGCCCAAATTATTAGGAAATTATCCTAATAGTTATACGTTCACGAAACAAATTGCTGAGCAGGTGGTGCAGCAGTACGGCAGGGATTTGCCCATCGGAATATTTCGTCCGGCAATTGGTAATTAATTAAGCGTCAATTATTCGCTGAGAATTATTTTTAAAGTACATCTCAACTTGTATTAATAAACTCATAGCTCAAAAATTGACCTATCGTTACACAAGAGAGCTTATGTGGAAAGGTTTTTTTCGAATGTTGAGTTGAATATTTGCTACACGACGTACATGCTTCAATAAAACTTACTCTATTCAGACAATATCCAGAAAAATGTCTTGGCTCCCATTATCAAAAATTTCTCGTTCGTTTCAGTGGTGTCATCTTATAAAGAACCCGTGGAAGGCTGGATAGACAATGTCTACGGTCCCACTGGAGCCCTGGTGGGTGTGGGAGCTGGTCTGATAAGAACCCTCCACATGAAAAGAAATTGCACAGCTGAATTAGTACCCGTTGATTATACCGTCAATGCCCTAATAGCGACTGCCTGGGACGTTGCGAACAACAAGTGAGAAACCCTAATTATTATTCCGACCACAATATTAATGATAAAATTTCCAACACAACAAAGACTCTCCAAAGTCTTCACCAGTAGGAATAATAATAAAAGCATAAAATAATAATTTCTCTTCAAATCTTCCAGTGAAAGTTTTTTTTTCTTTTTCTTTTGCCCTCTAGTCTCTCATAATAGACTAGATTCCGGTTTTTATTCAGAGATTGAGTTAACTAATGTAATACCGAATACCGGTTTACCTTATCTGCGGACGTCACTTCCCGCATAATCCGAAAAACGTTGATTCTTCAAAATGTCCCGATCTCGACTACATTTTTCCATGAGTGTTTTGAAATAGAGAAAGTTTGGAGGGGCATCTTTGTCAGATTGCGATGGAGATGAGAGAGTTATTTGTTTAATTCTTGAATTGATAAAAAAAATGTAATCCTCCAACGAGATTTACCTCCACTATAAAATTAGCAAACAGAAAAATTTATAGGAATTGAGGTATTATATAAACTCGGCAATGGTATTAAGTCACTAAATTCAATATAGTTCTTCAAACTAATGGAAACTATTCCAACAATATTGGCACGTTTAATGGCGAAATAATCTCAATGTCTTTTAACAAAAGTTCTAAGATTACGTTTATTGAAGAACAAAACGCGGTAAATGTTAAGAAAGACACCCCCCCCCCTCCCCCTTATTTTTTCTAATTAAGGTACTATTGTGCGATTATAAATTTCAAAAACCGGGATTGTCAGAAATGATTAGGTCGAGAGTTACGGGCTCTAGAACATCTCTTACCTCATCACTCTTCGCATGAGCCGGGACTAACAGCATGGACGCGGTATCTGATCCCAAAGACAACACATGTTGATACAGAAGTAGACAACGTACAACACAAAGATGATGTCAAAAATGATCATCAATGATTCCTCCAACAGCTAATCTACACAACTCCTCCGACTCTTCTGTCGGAAGAAGAATCATGAACAATCTTTTTATGAAGAATAATCTTCACATGTGTTCCACGTGGATAATCACTTTGACAAGGGGGTAGCACTGGTTTCTCACAATGAGCACTAAAAAATTTCAAAATTGAGTTTTAAGTGCCCTGTTATTGGCACGATTCACAGGTACACCATGTATCGATTGTATAGTACTCATTCCACACGAAACTCAGCTATAGACAGCTGAAAAGCGGTGATCATGCCCAGTTGTAAAGGCGAAATCTGTGACGCATTTTGTTTAGATGTTCCTTCGCCTGATATCATCGAAATTTCACGTAATTCACGTAAATATACATTCGTTCGATATTAACTCTTCCTCGACGAGTCTAATTAAAGCGCGATAAGTCTGAGTTGAGAATATTGTTTTTTGCAGGAATAGTTAAAAAAATTTTGAAAATTACTGTCGGGAACCTTTGATAACATTTACCAAAAATTCAAAATACCCTTATTATCTCAGAAGTTGTTGCAATTTTGATTATTAGAACAATAATTCAAATGCTAGGAACGAAGCTGCTGATCCACCGATCTACAATTACAACTCGTCGTGGAACAACAGAGTGACATGGGGAGATTACAATGATGTGGCCCTGCAGTATGGAAAGAAAATGCCAAGTGTGAAGAGCATTTGGTGTTACACCCTCACAATAGCTCGTAATCCAATTATGTATTACATATACAGTGTATTACTTCACATTTTGCCAGCACTATTCGTGGACTTCGGACTTTTTGTCATCGGCCAAAAACCCAGGTAATGAAACTAGAATAAAAAATAAGAAATTAACAGTAACTGAATCCTTCCACCTCTCTTATTCATATAGGAATTTTGATACGTGAGAAAAATTACGGAACGAATCCCTGCATACTTAATAAAATTTCAAGACTCAACTCTCAATAAATGGAATTTTCATTTCAGAGCAATAAAAATATACAAAAAAATCCACAAGTTCTCAGCCGTCACCACCTACTTCAGCACTCGCATGTGGAAGTTCTCAAATGAAAATACAACAGGGTTGTGGGCGAGTTTGACTCCTGAAGATAAGAAGTTATTTTACTTTTCGATGATGGATTTCGACTGGGATGATTTCCTCCACAAGTGTGTGATTGGCCTCAGGCTTTACACCTTCAAAGATGATCCCAGTACAATTCCACTCGCCAAGAAACGCATGGCAAGGTAGGATGAACATTCTCACAGTAATTTTTCGGTACCAAACAGGACCAAAATCTGTGAATTCTATCATTACAGATTCCTCATCCTCCACAAAGCCATAAAGTACGGATTCCTCGGGCTCATCGGATGGTTACTGTATAGCTTTCTGACACTCGTTTTCGACTGGGGCTCGACGAATTCCTTCTCAACAATATCGGAAACCATCACGATACGATGAATTCAAATAATTAATATTACCCTTCAGCATTCGCTCATGTGAATGTAATAAAGAATACTCATCATATCGTCCATGGCCGTAGATCACTCGTATCGAGTGAGAACCATGAAAAATATAGCCTCCATATTTTCCCAAATATAATTCTACTCTCGTGAATAAAGTATCTAGTAAATGATGGAATTTGAAGCAATTTTAATTTTCAGAGTAGGGTAATAACGTCAATAAATGTATGTTATTAAGTATTAGATGAATGTGTTAAGTTCTTGAATAAAACCAATTAAATGATTTGAAATCTCCTGATGGCTTCATTAACGTCTCGAAAAAGTTTCTTTTGTCTCTTGCGATTGTACTTGGCACCAGCTCGAATTCGGTGACGGCTACCAAATAATACCATTCCACGTTTTGGCACCGAAATTTACTGCTACTTTCATTACCGGTGAGGAAACTAATCACAATTATATTATCTCCTGTAAGAATTAGTATATAGCGAAAAATGAATACCCCGTTATTATTGCTCCCCACACCAGTCGGAATTACATTTCTTTTAGACGCTGTTGAAGCGATGATCGAATGCTATTAATGAAATATTATTTTACCGATCTTCGACCTGCATCAATGCAATACATCTATCAAAGTCGCGATTTCCGTTCTCAGAGAGACATGAAATCCCAGGACGTGCATCATTTGCGCATCAATATTCCTGATCATCAAATTTTTATGAACCGCGTGCTGGATCTGTTTTCCATAACATTTGTAATCACAAATGAAAAATTGATACCGAAGAATAATTGACGTTAGTTGTTTTTTCCCCCGTTGATTTGAATGAAGCTGACCTTGTCAGATTGATTGTCATCCTAAGAGAGTCGTCTCCAGAAGGACTGAGACGAAGTTAAAGGGGTATAAGAGACATACGCGACTGTTACACTCTTGCACTTTATACCGCTCGTGGAACAATATAGTTGACCAGAAAGTATGCTCATCAGCAATCATTTTCGATAAATTTATGTTCGGTAATTACAAGTTCCGTGATCAGTGGCGCAGAAAATACTCTCATCAGCAATAGTCTTTTTGGTTAATTTATGTATGGAAAAATCAGAATTCTGGGAATAATCGCGCTGTCAATATTTTATGGTTTAATACTTTGATCGTTGATTTTTCGATTACCTAGCAGGATTGGTAGTGATAAGGTAAGCTCGTGAACTGCCAGTATTCAAGCTTCAGATAGTTCAGTTAATTGAGGAGGTTTAATTGAGACCAATAGAATGGTGAAAATATTATGGAACACTATATAAAAAACGATAAGAAATTAGGGAACTGGTTTAGTTTTGCGAAACGATCAACAGATAAAATCAAAAAAATTTGATTACTTTTTCTATACAATTTATATATTCAGATACTTTTTATAGAAATTAACCGATTTAAATTTCCTCTTTTTTTGTAGATATTTTAATTTTAGTTACGTATGTTAACAAAAGCTTAAATTTTGAAACTCACTATAAAATTGAAGCATTAGCTACTACCCGAATTAATCTCATTTCCAATATTAACCACTGCCCTATGAACCCCGGAATTGAGAATTTCCATCATGAATAAACTATCCCATCTTTACGATAAGTAGAATATCTCTTGACGAAAGAATTTTTTCCAGTACAAGAGATATTGCTCTTGACACTTTACGAGCAATGAATTTTTTATACAAGACGTAACTCTATAAAAACTTTTTTCTGTGATTAAATGTTTCTATAAAGTTCTCTATGTGTAGGAATATTGCCTGAAATAGAAAAAAATTAACTTGATTATCCATAGCTCATTATTATTAATTGCCCCATAAGTTATTTAAGAAAATACAGTTATTAAAAGATATATAGTTACTATTCTCGGCGGCTTTGTGTTCACTCATTAATCATCTCATTCGTTTGATTAATGACTGAAATTACGTAATATAAACCCATCAGGTGTATAATTGCCATATTAATTGATGTACAAAATGATTGTTTACGTTTTTTTCTCAGATGGCCCTGGCTACTCCTATACAACAGTTCTACGCCGGACAAAGTGTGTTCATCACAGGTGAATGATTTTGCATTCTACTAATGAAGGAAAAGTTTTGCTCTTTGCTCTTTAATTTTTAGTTGGGCTGGAGGGCCATACGATTGTATGAATATTTAAAATATACAAAGGATATTCAATGGGATCTTTACAATTCTCTAGGTGGAACCGGATTCCTCGGGAAGGTCCTTATTGAAAAGCTGCTCAGATCATGTCCAGAAATTGCCTCGCTTCATTTGCTGGTGAGGTCCAAGAGAGGACTAAATGCCACGCAACGAATGGACATCTTCTTTGAGGATCCTGTTAGTTTTTAATAAGTTAAACAAATATTATGCGTTTTAAGCCGTCTAAATAGGCAGACAAAAAGTGCGAAAAAATTATTTCGATTAAGTTTTTCACTCCACCCCATATTTATTTCAGATCTTTCAACGTCTGAAAATCGAAGTTCCCAAATTTCGTGAGAAAGTTGTTGCCGTGCCTGGCGACTATGCCCTGCCAAGCCTGGGATTATCCCCTCTCGACCGAGATTCTCTTATTCGTGAAATCACAGTTGTTTTCAATGTGGCAGCGACTTTACGATTTGACGAGAAAATTAAGGAGGCCGTCGCCGTAAACATCAGAGGACCGCGGGAAATACTCAACCTCTGTCGAAACATGGCCAACCTCAGAGTAAACAGAAACAATTTAGTATCTATAAACGATCAGTGTCGATCATGTTATTATACTTGTTGGAATTACAAGTCCCATTCCTAAGAATACTTAATCAATATAATTACTTCAGGTGATTATACATGTGTCGACTGCCTACAGCAATTGTCTCAGGCATAACATCGAGGAAAAATTTTATCCTTCAACTATTTCTGCAGACAGTATCATAGAACTGGTGAACATTTTAGGTGATACTGAACTTGAAAAAATCACCCCAAATTTAATAGGAAATTATCCTAATAGTTATACATTCACCAAACAAATAGCAGAGCAAGTGATACAACAGTATGGTAAAAACTTACCTATTGGAGTATTTCGTCCGGCAATTGGTAATGATTTCTCCAGAGACTAAAAAATAGGATAAATCATTGTTACTCTTGTAATTGCGTTGCTTGAAAATTTTCCAGTGGTTGCAACTTATAAAGAGTCCGTCGAAGGCTGGGTAGACAATGTTAACGGTGCCACCGGAGTTCTAGTTGGCATTGGGAGTGGTCTCATGAGGACTCTTCACGTGGACCTAAATGGAATTGCTGAATTGGTTCCCGTTGATTATACTGTCAATGCTCTAATAGCAACTGCCTGGGATGTTGCGACCAACAAGTGAGTCCCTGAGACTCTTTCTTAAATTGAGACTTGAGAAATACTACTATCTATTGAATTCTTTAGTCTTTCTTTATGCGAAATTAGAATTTTTTTTGGAGTGAATTTGTAAAAACACATTTTGCGCAGAACTTAATTTTGCTCTCCATGTAATTATCCATAAATATTAATTTTCTATGCCCAGGAGGAAATGTGTCGAGCCACCAATCTATCACTATCATTCGTCTTGGAACAAAACGGTGACCTGGGGAGATTACCTCACTTTGTGCCTCAAATATCAAAAACAAATGCCGATTCTCAAAAGCCATTGGTGCTACACTGTGACAATAGCTACAAATTCAGTAATGTATTACATATACAGTATGTTACTTCACACTATACCTGCTCTATTGGTGGACACTGGGCTTCTTATCAGCGGTCAAAAACCCAGGTAATTAAAACAGCCAAAAGTGTGGCAAAAATTTATGTCTGCAGATACTCGAACAAGTACTCCAGAAGTGGAGAGATTCAGAGGAATTTTTAATTTCAGAGCTATTAAAACATACAATAAGGTACACAAATTCTCAGCAGTAATTAACTATTTTGACATTCGTACTTGGAAATTCACGAATGAAAATACAAAAACCTTGTGGGAGATATTAACACCTGAAGATAAAACATTATTCCACTTTTCAATGTTCGATTTCGACTGGGATGATTATCTCTACAAGTGCATTGCTGGTATGAGGCTCTACTGGTTCAAAGAAGATCCCAGTACAATACCAGTCGCAAGGAAGCGCATAGCGAGGTATGAAGAACGTTCTCACAATAATTTCCCTGTGAGAAGGGAAAATCAAATCAGTGAATTGCTTCATTTCAGAATCCTCATTCTGCACAAAGCCATAAAGTGTGGATTCTTCAGCCTCATCTGTTGGCTAATGTACAATTTCCTGACACTCGTCTTTGACTGGAGATCAAGGAGTTCGTTCTCGACAATGTGAGAAGGCCTGACAATACGATCAATCTAAATAATTAATTCCGCTTCGTAATTTGCTTTTATGAATGGAATAAAGATTATTCATCACTATTCATGGCTGCAGATCACTCGTATCGAGTGAGGACCGTGAAAGATTCCTCAGTGATGCTTTTCGAAATATATTTCTACTCTGGTTAACACAGTTTCTACGAAAATATGGGATGTGGAGTAATTTTAAATTAAAAAAATAAACACTGAAGTAAATTTACGTGCGATTAAGGTTCAAATGAATCTAAGCTATTGAATAAAAAAAGTAAAATCTATTCAGATCCCATGTCTTTAGAACTAACTCGAGGACGAAGCACATCCTCATAATAATTTCTATAAAACAGAAATGATTTCAGTGAATTGCCTCATTATATACCTTGTTTTCTTCATGTGAACCAATGAACCAATAGCTCTTCATTTTCGGAATCAATAACAAATTGTTTAACGAAAGGGTTGTCTGACTCCAAGATATACAGTTATTCAAAACATTTTAGAAGCCCCTGAAACAAAAGTTTGTATAATTGGGCAAAGTCGTGAGTCTTTGAGTCTCTTAAAATCGCAAACAATAAAAATATTTGACTAAAAACAACTAATTCCGCAATTCAAGTTCATTGACCACTCGCCGAAGAAAAAAAGTCACCAATTATCAATCGAAAAATCCCCCACATCTTATCCCTCCTGCCCGAAACTCATGTAGATCCCCAGCATATGCGGAGAAAGAGATACAAATGTCTCGCACGGAGATCTTTCAACTTTCACGTTGCGAAATAATATCCAAACATCTATGCGGCCAATTCCTCTAGGCCAGTCGTCGTGACTCGGATACTGGTTACATCATTTAACGATGGCTCCCGTCCTTCTCGCCCCGTACAATTCATTGTATAACAAATCATGTATATAATTCACGATACTTATTTTCTTTACCGCTATTACGCAAACAGGCCGTTTTTTTAAAGAAAGATTTAGGCCATGTGTTTTGTACGAGACACATCGTCGCCCTCTCTTCTTCGCGCTCTTTTCTTTATCGATGAAATGAGGGGGAGTCACCTGGTGGTTTTTCAGTATATCCTCGAGTACAATATTTGCAGTGCGTGCACGACAAAACGCCGTCATCAATGTATTCGTGATGTGATGCAATTCATTGATTATTACACATTCTTACCAGCATAATTGCTTTGCATTGATATATTGTGAATAATTGTTAACGATAATGCGATCGGATCATCTGACTCTCAGTCTTAATCAATTGTCATTATTTCTGGAGGAAATTCTTCCTCGACGTCGTCAATGATTGAATGACAATCGCGGAAAATGTGACTGAGGCGATCAATAAGAGTTTAAATGTTATTATTTCTAAGTTGTTAATTCAATAGATGAGAAGAATTTTATACCAGAAGAGAAATATTAAAATTCTTCAAGGAAAAATTACAATATTCTTGGGGAAGTTCTTACAAAAGCGTCTTTCTTCCGTTTTTGATATTTTTGGGGTTTAAATTGTATAACTTAATGACATGAAAAAAAAAATTACAATGATTGAAATTTATTGAGTATTATTGTCTGAATAAATGCATTTGTTTAAAACAATTAGATTTGTTATTATTTGATTATTAACAAGAGTAAAAGGCTAATGTTTAATAGACATTTTTATTCAAGAATCGCACACAAATAATGCTGTCACTCGCTGTTTATAAATCTGTGTCAATAATTGTATCCGCGGTTCTTTGGATCTTTCCGTTAACATAAAGTGCTGTCTAATGGGCTCATTAAATATGCGTCGAAGATCTCTTCCTTCAATTTGCGAAATCGAGGTTTTTTCCCTCATCGAAATATCCACAATGACTCAACAAAAATCTTCCTATATAGTCATATACGCGCGGGATGAAAAAAAAAATGAATAATTCGTAAAAATTAAAAAAAAGTGACGATTTGGAGTGACACAATTGCCTGGAATTCCCAACTAAGTCACTTCATAAAAAAATGACAAGAAATTACTTGTAAATGTCATGTTAAATGGTTTAAAAATTTGAAAGGAAATGAATAATTTCCTATAAATGCTCACGATCAAGCAACTTTCGTAGACATCATACCAAAATATTATGAATTTAGGCTCTCACAGTTTTGATTTGGCAGGCCAAGTAATAGAAGAAAATCGCCTTGTCATAGTGACAAGTATATCATCAATAAATCTCTTCCTTTTCGCCTAAAGCACTAGCCTTGAAACATTAATCGAGGGTCAAGTACTGCCTGTAAACAGATTGAGTAAGAATTTTGCGTGGAATTTGAATAATCCCCAACAGATCGACAATTAAATCTCAAAAATTGCCCACCAACATGCGTCAATGGTGTCGTCAAACAACGAGCGCCCGCTGTAGTCATGATAATGAAGAGACTTTGGTGTTTCTTTCATTTCGACTTTCCACAGTAACCCTTGAATTTGTTTAATTATGCCCCTTGCCTTGGACTCGCCTTGAACACTACCTCCCGAGAATTAGGAGGAGGGCAGAGGCTTTATTAGTATGGGATCCCGCCACCGGATGTTCATTGACAATTTCGGAATGTACTCAGTCGGATTATCAGTTTCAAATCACACTGCGAAGTACTTGCATCGTGATTGATCAAGAGTTCTTCAAAATTTCGTGTTGCTCGTTTAGTTACCTCATCCTGTTTTTCAGTCGGCGATGACTATCCGATTCTAATGTTCAGAGATTAATTTGGTTATTGCTCCTTATTTGGATGATACTAAAAATTTTGTGGAAAAATAAATAAAAATAAAACGCTGGACTTATGATAAAATCTATCGGTAAGATAAATATTTACCGAATATACAACGAAAAAATCCTACTATAAACGATTGTCTATGAATAGTCTCTTATAAATATTCATGGAATGTATTCTTTCTTGTATTGAAAATTGTCACGTGATTAATCGAAGACTTTCACACAAATTTCCTGTTTCTTTGAGATCTCTTATCTTATGGTTATCTTGTGGGGGTTCATCTTCGGATTTGACTGATTATTAAGTCAATGGGGACAATTCATCATATAGTTTAATGAATAATTCCTTTAATTTGCCCGATTAATTAACCGTCAAATTGCACTGACAAATGGAAATTTTATGATGTTCCTTGCCCTCGCAATTTTTGTTCGACATAGAGAAGAAATTAGAAAAAAATTGCCAAAATTTTCTATTAACAATTTTTGATGCCTAAGAAAAAGGAGGCGAAACCCCCCTTTGATTGTACCTCACCCTCCCCGAAATTGATCGAGAAGGTCAAATGGCATTCTGACTTTCTGGGCCGGTAATTCTGCGCGTGAAGTGAGGGGCGACACCACAGAAGAAGAAGAGGGCTTCCCCAGCGGGTTAGTTAGCCCGCTATTCGAGAATCGTGTCTCAGTGTGTTCACCAACCTCGGAGTGTGACCAACGCGATCGTTCCAAGTGTTCCAAAATACCCGTCTCCCTCACTTTCGGTCAATTTCATCCAGTATCGGTCCTCCGGGCAGAGGAGATTACCCGTCACAATTGCCTCAACGCCAGTGATTTTATCTATTCTCTTGTTTCAATATAATAACTGGTGACTTAGTGCAATTCGGAGGAAACATGTTATTGGAGAACGGTGTGCCTGGATACGAAAACGACGTTAGTAAATGTTGTTAACAATTATAAACGATAGATGAAAGGATAGCGTCCATGGACGCGGGGAGATTCAAAATCTCCCGCTAAATTCTCAGGTTTTTAATGGTCAATGTCGACGATATAGTCATCGCTCCGAGGAATTCACTCACGTCGCACTTTTTCACCCGATCCAGTGCAAATAACTGGGTCAAGATTTGTGATTTTTACTTGGAAAAATCATTGCAGGAGTATGAACTGCGATAACACCGGCAATTTTTACCGCAATGTACCACTATTCTCGGGGCATTACGTAGTTACATTTTTACATACATTCCATTTATGTTTTTTTGAAAATTTAGGGAGTTTGTTTTGATAAATGAAATTTTTCGCGATATGCAGGAATTTATTCCTTCGAGTACGAGAAAAATTCCATTATTTCGATATTAAATTTTATGGTTTAATTGAATTGGATTGCTGTACACATCAATTTTTTTATAACATTTTCTTATTCAATAATAAAAATCGTCGAATTTTTTTCATTTTTTTCCGAACAGCAAAAACCCATTCCATAAACTGTTGAATAGTAATTTTCAACAGAGTGACGGAGAATTTACTTAAGAAAAAATATAAAATTGCATTTTTTAAAGAAAAATATAAATATAAATATCCATTCAAGTAATTCGAGCTTTCTTAATGTCTAGTCAGCTTAATGAAATTCAACTGGAAGTCGCAATTTCCATTAATTCCATTTTTTTAATTCTTTATGACATATTTCTAAAATCTGTTTTTGAAATTTATCGTGTGTCGTCTCGACTTAATCATCAGGTCCTGTTCTTGATCTCCCCCTAAACGCACGATAATTTAAATTCATAAAAATCGCTCGACAATTTCAACTTTATTATAATCACAATTGCGAACGCGTTTCTCCAAACAAGTGGGCCCACTGCGGTTTCGACGAAAGTGAAACCGACTCGGTTCATCGTACGAGAGTGATGCGTGAGAACCGGAATTTCATCTCTCCGTAACTGTTAAAATCAATGTTTCCGATTAGAACAATTAGCCAAAAAAATAGCCAATCGCGCGAGATAACACAAACCGGAGTAATAAGAAAAAAAAAATGTGACTAAATAAAGCACGAGTGAAAGTTATGAAAGTACAAACAAAGAAAAAACCTCGGATGATAATTAAAAAATTATTCTTACACTCTAGCGTTTAGTGTAATAATCCTAACGTAATAATAACTTCGTCATCTCGTAATCTCCAGCTTTGCAGTTACATAAAACTTCAGGAGTATCCTGTTAACTTTCCTATCGCCCAACGAAATGCTTGTTTCAGCTGTCCACCAGACTCCATCTCTCTCCCATCAATGATTATCTTCACATTTCGAATAGTTGATGGATAAAAATTCTAGTGAACGTGTGGATGTAGAGAAAGCATCAAAACTCGGACATTTACAGTGAATCCTAGGAAATTCTTTACTCAAATTAAACAAATGAGTTCATTGAAAACTTTTCTGGTAAAGCTTCAGTAAAATCGATTTTTAATTGCGTTTTACATTCGCATAAGAATAGTTTTGTTATGATAAATAAAATCCTCAATTGGACCCATAACTCGAAAGATTCTTACTGAAATAAACATGAACATGAATATTACTGAAATTATTTTATTACAATTAATGAATCATGTGTTTGCAATTGATCAAATTCAAATTGATAAAATTGAATATGAATATTTCCCCAGGCCTCAAGTGTCTATGACAACCGCTTAGACATGAACGAGAATAATAACAACGTGACCAATAGAATAGATGAGGATGGGGGCATTATGAGAACAGCCATTCAAGATTTCTACGCTGGCCAGAATGTCTTTATAACAGGTACATTGTTCCGACTAATACGACGGATTGTGTTTGTTTACTTGGAAGCTTTCTCTTGGCACTGGAAGATGCATGATAATTATTTTCAGGGGGGACTGGATTTCTCGGCAAGACACTGGTTGAAAAATTACTGAGGAGCTGTCCAGATGTATCCACTATTTACCTCCTGGTGAGGCCCAAGAAGGGACACAATGTTGTCGATCGAGTTGATGATTTATTCAACGAAACGGTAAGCTATTCCATATTCATACTGATGGAGAAAAATATACCAGTAATAGCCTTTCGGCATTTCTGGCGAAATTTTGGAAAATTTGGAAATTCTTTAAATTTAATTAAACAAAAAAATATCTGGAAAATCTCAAGTTGGAAAAAAATTGAGAAATTAATCTTTTATTCATTTTAGATTGCTGTCCTTGATGTGAAAATCTAATCTCTCATATGAAAGCTCTGCAGAAAATTCGAGCGAATTTATTACACTGATCAATGTTCAATCGACAATATTCTGTAGGACAATTGAATTATAATTTTCTATGCAATTGATCCTACTGAGATAGTTTCCATAAAATTTTTATTAAGAATTTTTGACGAAAATTTTTTCCCTCGAATTTTCTACTGCAGTTATTTAAGCAGCAAATGATATTATTTTATTAGTAATACTTTGTAATTCTACTATTTTTATTGCTCCTCAAGATATTTCAACATCTGAAGAAGAATTCACCCAAATTTCGACACAAAGTTGTTGCTGTAGCCGGCGATTGTGAGTCTCCAAATCTCGGATTATCTCAGAGCAATCGAGATCTATTGATCCAAGAGGTAATCCCTCCAATTTCAAACGATAATTTCGGTGCTCACTCCTACAAATCAATGTCATTAAATATCAACTTCCCGAAACACCACAAAATCATCAACTGCACCCGACCAACAATTCCTCGAAACTAACGAATAAATTAATAAATACAATACATTTCACCACAGGTGTCCATAGTCTTTCACAGTGCAGCAACCGTACGTTTCGACGAAAAATTGCGTATTTCAACAGCGATAAATGTCGGCGGTACCTTGGCTATGTTAAATTTATGCAAAGAAATGAAGAAGCTCAAGGTGAGTTGTCCAAAGTAGTTCCGAAGACGAATGAAAAATTGAAAGTCATCGCAAACTGCACATTCACAACTGCAATGTTTAAGTATCATATGGTATACGTGAAGGGAGGTATTTCATAATCCATCCCTACTAATGAGGTCACCAACGAGCCGAAATCTCTCTCATCAGCAATGGGTGTTACACTCACAGCCACACGTACCTGCCTCATTCAGTTACGTCACACACAAACGCAATCGACGCACGAGTGCGCTGGAGGCATGCTCATGAATACAATTAAAAAATCAAACTCAATTCATGAATTGACTGCATAATATTCCCCTCCATGGGGTAAATTCTTGTCTACGATTAGATTCGACATTTAGGAAAATTGAGGAATTGAAATTATCACGATGAAAAAGAAAGTTAATGTTACTCAATGCAAAGTTTTCGAAATTTTCGTAGGCAAAGTGAATTAACTTCATCAAATCACCACAAGTCATACGCATGAGAAAATAGTTAATAGTATCCTTGAGGTTTGCATATCATCCAACGTATTTCAGTCAATTTTAAACTAAATTTTGATGGAGTAGACTCAATTTCGAGTGAATGCGAACAACTTAACTAGAAATTTTTTCAAATTCCAGTCAGATTTACGTAAAAATCGCTAGTTAATTAAAGAATCACCAGACCTCATAGGTTCTTTTGAACATTACTCGACTAACAAATATTATTCAATGGAATAAATATGCAAAATCTACATTTACCATAAACTCATCAATGACCAGGAAGTGAAATAAAAAAATCCAAAGTCTTTGGAGTGCCAACAAAAATAATTGATTCAACAGTGTATTCACCACTGTTGAATACATTTGCGCAATTTTTCTTCACCTTGAGATGAAATCAGAGAATTAGCGAAGGTGTTAATTCACTACTCAGAACGCACTTATAAACCTCCTTTATTTTTCCCACCCATTGCTAGGGGACAATTTCTTCATTATTTCCATCGACTAATGGTTCTTAACACTGGCTAAATGTTTTCGGCGACATTCAAAGGACTCGTAACTTCGACCTCGGGAATATTCATATTTTTATCTCCTGCAAAGCCAGAATGTGTGCCGAGGATTTTGAACCATTCACTTCTCAAGTCATATAACGAAAAAATTGGTTATCTTATTTTGGTCTTGTTTTAAGGCAATGATTCACGTCTCGACTGCTTACTCTAATTGTCATCTGGATACAATTGGGGAATCCTTCTACTCTCATCCAATGCAGTACGACGACCTCAAAACAATTGTCAATACTCTGTCCGATGAGGCCGTTAATGACGTATTACCGAGGTGAGAAAATATTTTTTCTAATGAAGAATTAATTATGCATTCATAAAACTGAAATTGCCATAAAAATTGGTTATTGACTGCGAATAGAGGAGGGCGAGGCCGAATGAATATTTTTGTTTACGGTTATTCCAATTTGCAAATTTAAATAATTTTTTTTCCGAACAGTTTACCTTCCCAAAAATGATTTTCAGACAATTTTCAAACCCGTGAAACAGCTTAATAAATAGTTTTGTTTTCATACGGAAAAAAACAGGCTCTCGATAGAGGCGATTCTCCCATCCTGAGAGAATTTTTAAGTGTTTTCAAGCCTAGAACTTGCGTCATTCCCATAAATTTAGAGTAATATCTAAAGAAAAATTGTTATGGCATCTCGTTTGGAAATTAATTATGTATTCATAACAATACTTTGAACCTATCATAAAATTCGGTTATTGCCTCCGGGTAGAGAAAAACGAAGCGAAGGAACCCTTTTTACGTTACTTCTAATTTTCTTAGCTCAGAAATAAATTTATCAGTTGAGTTTAGCCTGGACTCGTCAAGAATAAAACGGATTAATTCTAAAAATTATCTCTCCTCAATTATCTAAATATAAAACCTCTGTTCTACTTCAATTATTTATCGTCAATTTCACAGAATTCTCCAGAATTGGCCCAACACTTACACTTATACTAAGGCACTGGCTGAGCAGGTTGTCCGACAGAAAAGCAAGGATTTACCAGTGGGAATATTCAGGCCGGGTATAAGTAAGTAACTATCCATTTTTTTAGCTTTAGCATTTGGAATCTCTTTTCAAGACTAAAATTTCAACTGCAGAAAAAATTATTCGACCTGGTGGCAATTCGTTTCTTGAAAAAAAAATTGTCCGCACGCAATTTTTTATGCGATTTGATTTTTTTTTTTAGATTTTCATAATTTGTTCATGGTTCTTGTTCAAGATATTTTCACAAATTATGGCTTCATCATTTGTGGGAAAATTAACTAGACGATTCAATGCATTCACACGAAAATTCTCTCGCCTTAAGAACCCATTTGAATTTGCAATAAATTGGAAATTTGCAAACGAAGGAGTGAGGGTAACGCGATCATCCGCAAAGGGGAGGTGGTGGGGGTAGCATTTCAAGTTAAAAGTTATGCTGACTTCAGTTTAGAATGGGGGAATACGTGTGAGGTTACTTCTTTGGTAATATGCAGTATAGTCAATCATATAATATAACATTAGAAAATGAACGTCAATAGGTCCATTCAAAGATAACTTCATGGTAAACAGTCCCCAGGGTATCATAAAAAAATTAACAGTTGAAAAATAAATAAGATGTGTTTAGCTGTCGCAATGTACTTGATCACTGGGATTTTCACAGTGGTATCTCAGATTTTACTGACTCTTAGTCTTTTTACCCTGGCACTCGCTGGAAAAATTATTTTATTTATTTGCGCTATGATTTATGGAGTCGTTCGTCCTGGCCCTACACTGACTCATATTGATTGCCCTGAACCCCTTGAAACTATGTACCCTGAATACAATTTCGAGGATGATGTTGAAGCCATGGAAAGAGAATCGTTGGAGACAATTCCCAGTTTAGAAGTTTTAGCGCGGGAAAATTTAGCCAAGGCTTCTTCATTGTCGAGATCAGCTCCCTCCACTGCTGATTCATTGAGTGATTTGGAGACTAAGGGAACGCTGGATATGGTCTGCAGATCGATCGAAGTCCTCTTCCCTGAGACTGAGAAGGGATAGAAGTATTTGAGAGGAAATCATGAGTTCTAACCGGAAATTTATTTAACGTTTTTTTTTCTAGTTATTTCGTGTGCTGAGGAACCACTGGCTGGCTGGATCGACAATTATTATGGCCCCACTGGGGGAGTCGCAGCAGCCCAGCTGGGGATTTTAAAGAGTGTCTACTATAAGGCAGAGATCGAGGCTAATCTTGTGCCGGTGGATTACACTGTCAACGGGTTGATAACTTCCGCCTGGGACGTGGCCAGTCGCCCTGACAGGTAAAGTGAGAAGTCATCTAGCCATTAGTGATTTTCCTCAGTAGTAAAATATCCTACACTTTTCACTAAGAAGAACCGCCACTTTTCACATTTTGTTGAAAAAATGAAAATTCAGAATAACATTTCTAATATTTCCAGAAGAAACGAAAAAACTCTCATCTACAATTACGTATCAACAGTGGATGCCCCAGTGTCATGGGGAGAATACTACGACTATTGTCTAGCAGGTGCCCATGAATATCCAATTCTCCAATCGAAATGGTACCTCGCATTCTCCCCGAAAGCATCTCCTCTCTCCCACTCTCTCTCAGTCTTCTTCCTCCATCTGGTGCCAGCCATGATCCTAGATTTTTTCCTGGTTTGCACCGGAAACAAGCCAAGAACATACAAAATGGTAGCTAAGATCTTCAAATACCTGAGTGTTGTTCAAGAGTTCACTATGAGGAATTGGACGTACAAAACTGATAATGTGCAGCAGTTGTGGAATCGCTTGGATGCCAAGGACAAGCAAAACTTCAAGTTCAGTCTTAAGGAGTTCGATTGGCGGAACTACTTCAGAAATTATCTGATGGGAGTCAAGGTTTATTTGTTTAAGGAGGATTTGAGCACACTCGAGGCCAGCAGAAAGAGAGCACAGAGGTAACTCTCCAATTCGTAATTAATAGATTCAAAAGGAAATTTGAAAAATGACTAGATGAAATTTTTGTTTAACGATACAGACAGAATCCCGCGAATTGAAAAGAAAACTATATACAAAAATTAAAACTTTCTCTAAACAAAATCCATTGAAAAAAAAATGATGTGGAATAGTAAGGGGACATAGAAGAAAAGAACATTTAGCAAATGGGCGTCCAAAAAAAAAAGAAGAATATTCTGCCAAAAGAGCTCCCGCGAAATTAATTTCTCAATTGAATAAATTCCACTTCTCTCTTTTTTCAGACTCCTCTGGATACACCAAGGAACGAAAACACTCTTCGGATTAATAATTATGTGGATGATATGGAAATTGTTCACTCCATTCGTCTGAACGAAATTCTCCCCCCGATCATTTCTGGAGAATTCAGGCGATTTGTGCTTTTTGTAAATATTAGACGAGAGGAATTTTAACACACTTTTAGTATTTATATGTTACAATGGACCATTTATAGAATTTTGTTATTACCGTAATTATCAGTACTATTTTATTCTATTGCTCATGGTATCCAATGATTTTTTACGAATAATTTCTGTATTTTATTCAATAGCATTCGACAGTGCGCAGTACAATAGGTGAATGTAAATCAACGTGTAAAGCGATTTTTAATTTTAATGCTTTGTATATCTAATTGAATAAAAATCGGAGAAATACGTTGGCAACTTAATTACTGAGAACTCTTAATTATTGAGCATTCTTTTATCCAAAATGTTGGTTAAATTATTATGAAAGTTAATTGTTAGTTAGTTAGTATCGTTAATGTTTTCAATGCAAAATATTTATTATATTTATTATATTTTTTCATGATTTATTAATGAAGGAAATCTGAAATTAAATTGAATATTCCATTATTTTCTAGGATTGTTCTACTCCTCAACTTTCATATAGGTAGGGGGATAAAAAAATGAGTGCTGAGACAGGCAATTTGCATCACTCTTGAATTTCTGTTAGGAAGTCTGTGTAAGGATGCTCAATAAATCCAGCCGACTATCAACCAACAATCTACATAACAAGACAAGTAACCAATACAGGGATTTCCCCGACCCTCTCTCATTCATTCGTCGTTGTCTATGATCAGGAAAACCTCAAATGAGATGCTATCTAAACGGCAGTGGACAAAATGGGGTTTCCCACTGATAACCTTTCCGATGACAATACATCCAGTACATCGAGTGTTCCTTTATAACCAACAGCTGTAAATTGCTACTCACAATTCAGTCTCAAATTTTAATCTTAGCAATGGAAATTCTACATGAAAAGAAAAAGTGCTGTATAGTTTTATTGAGTGCATTACTGGCATCTGTTGTGTCATCAGCTTTTGTAGAAAATGGTGACTATCATTCGACACAATTGAATAATGAGTAATTTGTGAATCAGAAGACGAAGAAGGCGATTTTCAAAAAATCGATTATTTTTCGAGAGTTCATTGAGTACATGCTCGAATATTTATTGAAGTCCTCAGTCGAGATGCAAGGATTCTCCTTTATATATAAGGACTAACATAATAAAGCAGGCCTCGCTCATTCTTCAATAATTATTTACATCTTCATTATAATTTTTACGGTTTTTTTTGTACTTGTTGATAATGACAGAATGAATTATCGAGTATGGATTATATATTATATTTGAAGAACCCCATTATTGAGATGGACTTCCGCATCACCTTTCCTGTCGTAATGTTTGAAAGAAAATAGATTCTCTTTCGACAGCTCATCGAGTGCATGCTTGAGTGTGCATTCGAGATATTCAATGGTTCTCCTACATATATATATAGGTAATGTAATGTTTTTCCTCCATCACTTTCGACGATATTATTTATTCCAGATGAAATCCAGATAATCAAACGCATTGACTGGGGAGCAGAGCCACCAAAAAATCCACCGACCGCACTATCAGAAGTTCCTCCCCCATACGTCATCATAAGTCACACAGCGACGGAACCATGTTTCACACAAGCTGAATGCTCTAAATCTGTTAGGGCTGCTCAAAATATGCACATGGAACTGAACAAATGGGATGACATTGGATACAACTTCTTGGTAGGTGGTGATGGTAACATTTACGAGGGTCGCGGATGGGATATTGAAGGAGCTCATACCCTCAATTACAATAAAAAGAGCATTGGTATCAGTTTCATCGGTACATTCAACAAAATTTCCCCGAGTGAGGAGCAACTGACATCTGCCAAGAATCTGCTCGAGGCCGGAGTAAAGATGGGGAAATTGGCGGGTAGTTATAAGCTACTTGGACACAGACAACTTAGTAAGACCGAGAGCCCGGGAGATCAACTCTACAAAATCATTCAAGACTGGACGCATTGGAGTGAGAAGCCTTGAATGCTCACATAAAGACATCCATTTTAAAATTATGGATCAATTCCTAGAAGTTAGGGATTAGACTAGCAAAGTTAGAACTTTTTTCTGAATAAATGCATCATTTATTTAATATATTTAGATTTGGGATAAACAATAAAGAAATGTTCAGGAATTCAATAATTTGTAAATAATTTTTAATTCTTATGATGAAAACCACTCGAAAAATTCGAAATCATCGTTTAATTTGATAGCATTTAACGAAAGATTTCAGCTGTATAAACAAATAATAGTCAACGGAATAAAAAATTCTCTTGAAAATAGAATACCGAGGGGTATGAGGTAATTTTATTCGTCATTAAATTTCTGATGGATTACGTGAATTTATGTGTGAAGGGTACCTATCGAAAAATTTCCTACTCTCACAAAAGTAAATGTGACGATAATTTGATATGCTCAATTTAATTGAGTGAACATCGAGATAAGAAAAATACGCGAATATTAATAAATTAACATATATTACATTCTCTATCAATACGAGATAACCAAATATCATGACTGATAATACCATTGGATTTCGTCAGTCAATGAAGACTATTGAAAAACGATAGCCGAATATTCTTTTACCTATCGGATTGTTGTGCCACACTTGCCAGGAACAATACTCGCGAATAAAGTAGTAAAATGAAAATTGATACAATAATATTGGTAGAGCTGATTGCTGTGGTTCTACATACATCGAGTGCGTCGGGAGATGGTAATTACCCGATTCCGACTTATTAATTAAAGCAAAGTAAATTTTACCGGAAAATCCAACACATTCACAATAAATTTCTATGACTTTTTCGGTGATTCTATGAAAAAATCTACAATTTTTCTGGACGTAAAAATAAAAAAATACTTTGGATCGCAAACGTTATATAGAAAATATTTAAGTTGAAAAAATATCCGACGGAAAATTAAATGAGTGAATTAACTAATTTCTAGAGTATTTTGGTATGTTTGTATGGATTTCTCAAAAACTAAAGGGATTTGTGTTTCAACTGAATCTATTTTCTAACTAATCCATTCTATGAGTACATATATTTTTTGATCCACTGAATTAAGTCAATAATTTTTGGACAATTGTCCAATTTTGTCGCCCAGAATCAATGACGATAGTGGGTCGAGACGAATGGGGAGCAGAAACACCAGTAGAACAAATGGTTAGACAATCCCAATCTCAGCTACCATACGTGATAGTAAGTCACACCGTCTTTCCCCCCTGTTTCACTAAGGACCAATGTATCAGCAACGTTCGCGACATTCAGAATAATCACATCGTGAAGAATAAATGGAATGACATTGGTTACAATTTCCTGGTTGGAGGAGATGGCAACGTCTACGAAGGCCGTGGATGGGGTTCGACAGGAGCCCATACAATCGGTTATAATAGCAACAGCATTGGGCTCAGTTTCATCGGCAACTTCAACGCTGTCGCTCCAAATGCACAACAACTCAAAGCTGCACAGCTATTACTCGAATCTGGGGTGAAGGATCAATGGTTAGCTGAAAATTATAAACTACTTGGGCACAGACAAGTACGACCAACCGAGAGCCCTGGAGACAAACTCTACGAGATTATCACAACGTGGCCGCATTGGAGCGCGACACCCTGAATGGGGATATTTGCCTACATTCTTTTTGTATTTTAACAATCACGTTAGGTACTGGAACAATGTACTATTAGAATGACAAATTCAACCTCTCCCTTACTGAAAACGGCAAAATAGACAATTCTCGAAGCGCTTCACAAATTCCTTGTGACCAGCAGGCTTAACGCATAAGAGAAGGAAAAAGATCCTTAATGATTCTAAAATCAATAAGCAATGTAAATGTGTAAACTAAACTTGTAAACCTCACTGACAGTGTAAGTAACTCCTGTATATTTGAGCACTTTAAACAATAAAGAAAATAATGAAATTAAAAATTTAAGTGAGGAAAAAAGATTGTAAATTGAAATTCTCCAATAATCGATAATAAGAATCTCCAATTGGTATAAAACTAATATTAATAAATAGCAATAGATTTCTTATATCAAGGATTTGTATTGAAAATAATTGTTTCCACCGATTCACAAAGACGGCCTTTCAAAACATTCTAAGAATACAAAATTAAAATACTGTTATGAAAAAAGTGGGATTTCTTCTCTAGCCTTTATAAATATTGACTGCATATGCCGACCGAGAGTCATACGTTGTACAACGAGCACTACCACTGTTGAAAAGAAAAGACTATGTTGTGTAACAGAGTTTTGTGGACAGAATTGTTAATAATACCTATAATATTTTTCACCTCAGCTGAACAGGGTGAGTCTCGTGTTACAGAAATGATTGAAAGACATATAATTAGCAAGTGGTTACGTAAGAATTCGACAGCGATCCAGTTTAATCATATCGAACCGTACCGTACGGTTGTTTACACAAGGAAAAACATAAACGGGAGTCATCTGTAAAACGAGGAAAATCATCTAATTATGTGGGAACAAAAAATATAAACAATCCAAAATGCCTGATTTGATTAAAATCTGAAATATCCTAATTTTTCCCATCCCAAATCGTATTCCGTGTCATTGTTAAAAAGAATAGTAATCAACTGTCCATCAAATTATATTCAATCATCTAATTTAACCGAATTTTTGCGATATGATTTTTTTAACTCAAAATTTCCGCCTGACATTGTAAAGTAAGACATCTTGAAGCCCCTAGTGTCCAAAGTGTGGCAGGTAACGTGCTTGCAATCCGTAAAGATCTTCGAGAATTTTTTTGCCACCTAATTATTCATCTCTGTTTAATCACAGATGAAATCAGAATAATCAAGCAATGGGTGGGCAGGTCAGCCGCTAGCAAACCGAGCGAGTCAACTTTTGAATCTCCCAGTTCCGTAGATAATAATAAGTCACACTGCCTCAGAACTATGCTCCACTCAAGCTGCGTGCTCTTAGTGTGTTCAAGTACTCTAAAAAATGCACGCAGACTGGAACAAATGGGATGACATCGGATGGAACTTTCTGGTAGGCGGTGATGGTAACAATTACGAAGGTCGGGACTGGGATGTTGAAGGTGCTCATACATTTAATTACAATGCAAAGAGCGTTGGTATCTCCTTCATAGGAACCTTCAATGATGTTGTCCCGAATAATAAGCAACTGAGAGTTGCTCAGCGTTTACTTGAGATCGGGATAAACAAGAGAATGTTGAAGGACAATTATAAGCTACTTGGCCATCGACAGGTGACAGCGAGCATCAGTCCTGGCGATCAACTGTACAAAATTATCCAGAGGTGGCCATTTTGGAGTGATGAACATTAACGAATTTTCAGGGAACAGAGACAAATACGCCGATAAAAAACATCGAATAATTGAGATAATTCGAAAACGAAATAAATCTCTGCAATTTTTATCGGTGATAAAGTAGTCGAAAAATAACTACATCATACTGTACTCGACCCCCACTATTGTTTTCTGATGATTCTTTAGTTTCAAAAAATAAATATCGATACCCAGCTAACATAAGAGTTTACTCATAAGGAAAAACGAAAAATTGATGTCTATACATTGACAAATTCTAGGAATGTCTTGAGGAATAAATTATAAAGTGCTAAATGAAAATATTTTTACTCATCTCTTCCTCATCTGAGCTAGAATCAATCCACGATAAACTAATCAAAGAAAATAATAATGAGGGAATCAATTGCATTTTCCTGTTCCCCGTCGTACGTTAAAACGGAAAACCGATTCCGTAGATTTATATAAACATAGCCGAAGAATATTTCTTCACACCAGAGTTTCACGTTGCAGTGGCAAGATTACATGTGTACATTGATTATTTAAAAAGAGACTGAGTATTATACTCCAGTGCTAAGTTTCACGTTATTTTATTAAGATCGCGCTACCTAAAATGGCACAGAATATAACAATCCTGATCCGACTGATAATGTCGCTATCACGTGAGACGTTCATTCAATAGACCGAATGATGTTTTCCGATTTTATCACGAATGAGTAACTCTGTTTTTATTATTTTAAATTTAGACAACTGTAGTGACACCTCTATTTAAATGCGATGAGACCGTCACAAAGTCGGTAACATGTTTGTCATATGACAATAACCGATCAATTGTGAGTCGGTAATGAGATATGCCCCTGCTGGTCATATGACCATCATCAACGGTGCCACGATGTTTGCTCGCACTCATCACTAATTGTAATGCAGATTGGTAGCAGATTGTGTATGAGACTTGTGAGAGCACCATTGAATAAGACTTACAGGATATAAGAGCTTTTAAAAAAGTATTCAATTATTATTCAATAGTTTGTGTCAATTATTCACAATACAGCAAAATGTTGTACAAGGAAAACATTGGAGTCAACATCAATTCAACGTTCAATTACAATAAAAAATCGATAATCGATTAGGACGATTAACCCCGGAGTACAGTCGCCCGTAATAATTTGGACGTGGTCGCGCTGGGGTCCGCGTCCTTGAATTCTTACTTGAGAATTTGATTGAAGAGGCGATCAGATATGATAATGCGATAAGCGACTTTCGATAAGACTTTTGAGATTGTCATACCTGAATAAAGAATTGATTATATACTCACCAAAATGCGATCATGATTCTCAACAAAATATCACTCGGGTAAGAGAAATAAGAATTCTTTGTAGCTGTGTTCAGATTTATTGATCAATTTGATGAATTCAATGAGGTACAAACATTATTTACGACGAAAATCAATGGCTATACAGCATTGATAATCTGTCCTGTCAACTATAACATATTCACTTTAGCGTTCTATTTCAATTTAGTGACATTTACATTTTTTTTTTATTTAGGGCTCTTTTTAGAATTTTTTGGAACATAACTGCCAATATCAGGAAAACTATCAGGGTTAGCATTGGAATCCGAACGGATTCGTAAAGCTGAGGAAATTTCCGATCGATACAGTGTCTCCCTTTTAATTTTTAGGGATTTTTAAGATTTTCGAATTTTTGTCCGCTGGGCTCGGTCAATTTCACCCAAACGAACCACAGGCGACTCCCTTGCCATTCTTCCGATTTTCACCAAATGCGGCACTCTTTTGACCATATCTCGAAAACTATTGATCCTATCGCCTCGGGGTTTGTCACATTGAAAGCTGAGCTCATTTCCCATCGATATGAGGTATTTCCAAATTTTTAAATGCATTTTTCGAGCCGTTTTTGCAATTTTTCTGAAATTCAGAAAATTACCAAAAAAGTGGTGAAAAAATCATTTGAAAAATTTCGAAATACCCTATATCGATGGGAAATGAGCTCAGCATTCGAATGGAACAATTCGCGAGGCGATAGGATCAATCGTTTTTGAGATATCGTCGAAAATGTAGTCAGCCAGCTGAAAATCGCCGAAATCAGCGGGCCCAAGTGGTCAAAAGTTGAAAAGTCCAAAAAATCACCAAATTCGGAATCTGAGGGGCTATATCGATCGGAAATTTCCTCAGCTTTTCAAATACGTTCGAATTTTGGCGCTAGGCCTGATAGTTTTCAAGATATCGTCAATTTTCCGACAAAAATTTCAAAAAAGGGCCCTAAAAGTCGCTGAAGGGCTGAA